>PVKA01041500.1:0-18047 GCA_004027165.1 Ctenomys sociabilis | reverse complement strand
ACCTAAGGTAGTTGAATGTCAATGGAGTGCCCACTTTTGACAGGTGTAGACAAAGGAAGGGTTGTAGAAAGAAAAAATCAGGATGTGTGTGTATAGACAGTACAGTTGGGATAGATAACGCTGTGCTTCTACATAATTCTATGAGAGGCAAGATCTGCACTAATGGTGGTTGGACACGATATTATGTCGGCTTTTAGTGCTGTGGTCATCCACTAGGTAAATAATTATTGAATCTTTGATATAATTCAGCTATAAAAAACCTGTAAATATAATTTCATGTATGCACCTTGTACAATACCAAAACGTTATGAAAACAGTTTGCAGTGTATTAATTCATCGACTCTGTATGGTTAAGGTGTCTTGAAACTGTCTGATTGACATTTGTATTTTAATAAAATAAAAATAAATGGAAAAAAAAGACCTCTGCCTCTCTCACCCTCAAATGCAAATGTTAGCATAGCAAAAAGACAAAAATAGGGCAAGGGGCTCCTGTGGTGCATATTTATGATGAGGTTGCAGCTCCTCAAGATCCCTTACATGAGGGACCAGAGAAATAGCTCAGTAGAATAAACACTTACATGGCAAGTGCAAGGGCCTGAGTTTAATACCTGGTTCTGCAAAAAAAAAAAAAAAAAGAAAAGAAAAGAAAAAGAAAAAACTTACATGAAGACACTCCCTGACATACGAATAATATTGATCCCTTAAATCTCTTGATGCTCTATTGTAGGGATAACTCTGACAAACCGGGTTCTACAAGGATACCTATGGCATTACAAACATCTCCTTGGAATCTAAGGATTTGGAGGATGCATAACAAAAGAAAAGAATGAGGTACATGAGCTGTGAGTCGAGGTAAGACACTTGTTACAACTGCTTTCTAAATTCATTGAAAAGATGGAGGTCTCTTCCCCTGTAGTCCTTCCATCTCAGTTCACAAAAATACAGCCCTTGCTGTCTTCTTTTAACCATTTTTCTCCTCCATATGAAGCCCCAGTAAAAGTTCATTAGAGTGTGATGTCAGTTTCTTATGCAAGGGAGACAACAGGGAGAACCTAAAGCTTATTCTGTCCCTTTGGATATTTTTCCTGTAGTGGTTCAATAATACCCAATAAATGTTTAATTTCCCCAAGGGTATGTACAATGGGAACACTAACTCTGGCATTCAAGGTTATTTAAGATTTAAAGCAGGCTGTCATGGCCTATCGTATGCAACCAACCTATGTGACTGGTTTAATGCAAGTATTGGCAAATGAACATAGATTAATTCATTATGCGCTCTAGATCCACCCAACCCCAGGCCCTGCAAGTGTGTGGGAGAGCTTCTACACTGTCCTGTGCTCAACAGACAGAGACCATGCCCGCTGCATGAGAGAGACCTTTATCTGCATTCTGAAAACCTGCCCCAATCCTCCAAACCCAGCACAGCCCACCCTGTGAGTGAGAACATCCACTACCCTCTTGGGAGCCCTACAGACTCGCCAAAGGTCAGGGCCGGTGAGTGTGTGAGAGAGATTCTGTCCTCCCTTGTCCCCCTCCCATACCCTTCTAGACCCAGCCCACAGGACTGGCACACAGGACTGGGGTGAAACTCTGCAGCTTAAGCCCCTGTAGTAAGACTAGAGTCAAAACCATGTAGCTGATCCAGGAGCATAACATCTTGCCAGAGGGATACAACAGGCTCACCTCCAAGAAAAGCAACAGAAAGGAGCTGAAAACAGCAGTCAGAACCAAGCCAGGCACAAATACATGAACTAGAACTTGGTATATCTGTACCTGAATTTCATTAGGTACTAAGGGTATAACTGCACCAAAGAACTGCATCAAAGAAGTCAGAGCTATACAAAATGAAAGAAACAAGGAGCAAAATGTAATCTCAGGCCTCAAGCCCACAAGTGAAGAGGAAATGTATGAATTAATAGCATCGGAAGTAAAGAAACAATAGCAGAAAGATATAGAGGAATTCAGAGCAGAATTAATTTCTGGAATAAAAAAAGAAATCTCTGAATTCATAGCATCTGAAATAAAGAAACATACACAGAAACATATTGAGGAACCCTAATGCCCACTGAGAAAAAGTGCAGAGGACATTGAGTCAGAAGAAAGGTATGAATTAATAGCGTTGGAAGTAAATTAGTATCAGAGGGAAGGTATCAAGGAACTCAGAGATTAATTTATTTCTGAATTAAAAAAGAAATCTCTGAATTCACAGCATCTGAAGTAAAGAATCAAATACAGAAACATAAGAAAGATACACAACCTGAAAAAAAACTCTGCACTAAAAGAATTAATAAATGCTTCTAAAGAATTGATTAAAAAGTAGAGGAGATTAGAAAAATGGATTCCTTGAATGAGCAATACAGGAAAGAAATAGATCACAGGAATCAGAGTCAAAGAGATGTACAGGAACTTAAAATCTCAATCACAAGGCTGCAAAACCATTTGAGTGAAAGTGAAGAAAGTTTTAGATTTTAAAGATACTGGTGAAGCTGGTAAAATGGTAAGAAAAGATCTCTTAAAAACAACCAGGATGCAGGGGAAAATAATTCATCACCTGCAAGATGATGCCAAGAAGAACAATGTGTGACTAATAGGCATCAATGAAAAAGATGGAGTCAATGCAAATGATATAATAATATGGGCAGAAATAATAGCAGAAAACTTCCCAAATGTGAGAAATAATCTGACATTCAGGTAATCAAAGCATACAGACTGCCAAATAATTTCAACCCAATCAAAAACTTGCCAACATATGTAATAGTCAACCTCCAAGAAATCGGGCACGGCAATATACTGGAAACTGCTAGAAAAAAAGAAGCAAATTACATTCTAAGGAAAACTGATCAGAATTGCAGCCAACTTCTCTGTACTAACCACGAAGGCACAAAGAGCATGGAGCAGAGTACTTTAAGACCTCTATGAAAACAAATTGCAGCCCACATTACTATAGCCTGCAAAACTCTCTTTCAAGTTTGATGGAAAAGTGAAACATTTCCATGAGAAAAAAACAGCAAAGAATTTCATGATGACAAAGCCAACCCTACACAGACTGCTGAAAGATTTTTTTTTTTTTTTTGACCGGGTCTCACTATGCAGCCCACATCCACAGTGATCCTCCTGCTTCTTGCCTCCCTAGGGCTGGGATTACAGGCACACGCCACCATGCCCAGACTCCATCACCGGCTCAGCACACCCGAAGGCGGGGCTGGGCCGGCATGCAGAACCAGGAATTGAACCCTGGCCGCTGTGCTTACCTAAGCAAGCGCTTAGTCTGCTGAGCTATACCGCCGGCCCTTGAAAGATGTTCTAGAGAGAAACTAAAGTGATCAGAACTCCATGAATGAGAACAGAAGTAACCCACTAAATAGGGCGAAAAATTAAACATAGGACAAAAAGGAGTAAACAACAGCAGGTAAATAATATGTCAATCTTAAATCAAAACATCTCAGTTATAACCATCAATGTAAATGGACTCAGTTCTTCAATTAAAAGACATAGACTGGCACAGTGGATTAGGAAACACAATGCAACAATGTGCTGTATACAACAAACACACTTAATTCCAAAAGAAATTCATAGGCTGAAAGTCAAAGGATGGAAAAAAATACTTCATGCCCCAGCACCTCAGAAAAAATCAGGGTAGCAATTTTACTCACAGATAGTCTCAACTTCAAACCAAGAAGGATAAAATGAAGTAAAGAAGCCCACTATCTACTGTTTAGGGGAAAAATTCAAGAGGAAGAGGTAACATTCATAAATATCTATGCACCAAACACAGGAGCACCCAACTATGCAAGACAAATCTTAATGGACATGAAAAACCTAATATCCAAGACCACAATCTTAACAAGAGACCTTAACACCCCCTTTATCTCAAAAATATAGATCAACCAGACAAAAAATTAGCAAGGAAGTAGCAGAACTGAACCAGAGCTTTGAACCAATGGACTTAGTGGACATATACAGAGGGATCCACCAACCACAGCTGAATACACATTTTTTTCAGTTGAACATGGACCATTTTCTAAAATAGACCACATACTCGTCCATAGATCATGCTTAAGTATATGCAAGAGAACAGAAATTATCCCATGCATATTATCTGACCACAGTGCAATGAAACTAGAAGTACTTGACATAAGAAACAAGAAAAATCCTTCAAATATATGGAAATTAAACAACACCCTGCTCAGCAATCAATGGATTACAGATGAAATTAAACAAGAAATTGAACAACACCTACAGTTTATTGAAAATCCAACCACAACCTATCAGAATTTGTGGCATGGGTTGAAAACAGACCTCAGAGGGAAATTCATAGCTATGAACTCACACACTAGGAAAACAGAATGGGAACAAATAAATACCCTAATGCTGCACCTCCAACAGGTAGAAAAAGAAGAGAAAACTAAACCCAGAGCTGAAAGACAGGAAGAAAGCATAAAGATCAGAGCAGAAATTATCTCAATTGACATGAAGAAGACAGTTCAAAGAATCAATGAATCAAAAAGCTGGTTCTTTGGAAGACTACATAAAATTGATAAGCCATTAGCTAACCTCATCAAAAAGAGGAAAGAAAAAAATCAATGAGGAATGAAAAGGATGTAAACAGCACAGGCCCAGTGGAAATTCAGAAGCTACTTTGAGAATCTTTATGCTCAAAGAATAGAAAACACAGAAAAAAAAGGACAGATTCCCAGAAATGTACAAATTATCAAAACTGAATCAAGAATATATAACAACTCTCAATACCAAAATAACAGCCAATGAAATACAAAATGTAATAAACAGCCTGCTGACAAAGAGAAGTCCAGGTCCTGATGGATTCACAGCCGAATTCTACAAGAAATCAGGTAAAGATACAATCCCTACACTCCTCAAACACTTCAATGAAATTGAAAAGGAAACACTTCTCCCAAAATCATTACTGGAAGCAAGTATTATTCTGATAACAAATTCAGGGAAAGATACAACAAAAAAAGAGAACTGCAAGTCAATATATTGTATTCACTATATCAATAGAGCCAAAACTAAAAACCACATGATCCTCTCAACTGATGCAAAAAAAAGGCTTTTGATAAAGTCCAACACTCATTCATGTTTAAAGTCCTACAGAAAATTGGAATAGAAGGCCTTTACTTCAATCTCATAAAAGCTATCTGTGACAACCCAATGGCTAATATAACTCTAAATGGGGAAGATGTGAAATCTTTACTCTCAGATCTGGTACAAGACAACGATGTTCTCTATCACCCTTCCTATTCAATATAGTTCTGGAATCATTAGCCAGACTCATTAAGGAAGAAGGAGAAATAAAAGGAATAAGAATGGGTAAAGAAGAAGTTAAATTGTCATTTTTTGCAGATAGCATGATACTTCATTTGAGAGACCCAAAAACCTCCACCAAGAAGCTACTAGAATTGATACACAAATTCAATAGCATAGCAGAATACAGACAATAGTCAAAATTCAGTAGCATTCCTCTACACAGATAGCAAACACACTGACATGGAAATTAGAGAAAGACCATTTACAATAGTATGGTGGAAAATGAAATACCTTGGAATTCTTTTAACTAAAGAAGTTAAAGATTTTTTCTTGGAAAATTACACTACCCTGAGAAAAGAGATTGTACAGGATTTCTTAAAATTGCAAGACATAGCCTGCTCCTGGATAGGAAGAAGCAGCATCGTGAAATTGGCCATACTCCTAAAATTGTTGTGCAGATTCAACAAAATCCCTATCAGACTACCAATAAAATACCTTCCTGACCTACAGAAATCATTCCTACAATTTATTTGGAACAAGAAAAGACCTAGAATAGGAAAGGCAATCCTGGCCAACAAAGATATGGAAAGAGGCATTACAATTCCTGACTTGAAATTATACTACAAAGCTACTGTGACAAAATCAGCATGTTATTGGCAAAGAAATAGACTGAGGATCAATGGAATAGATCAGAAAATGCAGAGGTCTCTACGAACACACTCAAACACTTGGTCTTTGACAAAGGGACCAAACACATTTACTGGAAGAAAGATAGCCTCTTTTTTGGGAAATGGTGCTGTAAAAATGAGGGACCAAACACATTTACTGGGAGAAAGATAGTCTCTTTTTTGGAAATGGTGCTGTAAAAATTGGCTCTCTACATGCTTAAAACTAAAACTTGACCCAGGTATATCACCATGCACTAAGCTAAAGTCAAAATGGATTAAAGAGTGAAACATTAGAACAGAAACACTCAATCTCCTGGAATAGAAAGTAGAAGGAACTCTTGAAGACATAGGGGTGGCAAAAAAATCATGAAAAAAATCAAACTGCACGGGCAATACTTGAAAGAATTAACAACGGGAACCACCTCTTATTGAGAAGTTTTTGTACTTCAAAAATAAATACCAACAAACTAAAAAGAAAACCCACAAATTTGGGAAAAAATCCTAATTCATAAACACTCAGACAAAGGTCTGCTCTCTAGAAGTTATAAAGAGATAAAAAAAAATTAAGGCCCCTAAATTTAAAGCCCCAGTCCAGAAATGGGCATCTGAGATGATCACACAATTCTCAGAGGACAAAATTGAAGAAGTGAATAAATATATGAAAAAATACTCCACATCACTAGCTATCTGTGAAAGCAAATTAAAACAACACTGAGATACCATCTCATTCCAGAAAGAATGGCTATCATTAAAAAAAAAAATGTTGGAGAGGATGTGGAGAAAAGTGAATCCTTCTCCACAGCTTGTGGGAGTGTAGACTGGTGCAACCATTATGGAAATCAGTGTGGAGACTCCTTAAAATACTGGGACTGGAAATCCCATTCAAGCCAGGTATCGCCCTATTGGGAATTTTCCCAGAGGAACTGAAAACGTCATATCATAGGGATATATGTGTACCTATGTTTATATTTACACAATTTGTGATAGCCAAATCTTGTAAACAACAAATATACCAGTCACATGAGGAATGGATGAAAGAGATGTTATATTTTTATTCAATGGAGTACTATTCAGTCTTCATAATGATAAATGATAAAAAGAATGATAAACTCAACGCCTTCGTATTTAAGTGGATGCCACTTGAAGATATACTTACAAGTGAAATAAAGCAGATGCACGTCTGCAAATATCATATAGTCTCCCTAGTATAACTCAAAAGAAGAATTGCAAATAGAAAAGTATAAAGCAATTAAAAGGAAAGTGAAAACTTGAGGACTGGACAATGAGGAGAGAGCAAGGAGAAAAGCTGAGAAACATTCCAGGGGCAAAACCATTCATTTATATGCCATGGATGGGTGAGAAACATCAGCAGATTTTTGAAACTAGCAGTTAATTGGTAGGATTCTCACCCCAACTAACTATATATACTGCTAACTGAACCAAGCAATTGCACTGAATTTAGCAAAGTGTAATAGAATGGTTAAGCTTGGAATGCCTGCCATTCTGGTCTTTCAAATACATACTTCTTATCATGACATACCAACTATTTCTATCCTATCTTTCAAATAAAAGTTTTTAAGTGTAATAAATGAAAAATAAGACACAAGAAAACTGTCACAGGACAGTCCTGCTACAATGCTGTATATGGATAGATTTCTAAACATCTATGTAAATATATGTAAGTGTTAATTCCTTGTTTTCTTCCAAACCAGTTTCAATAAAGCAGACCCACATGTGCAAATATTGTATAGTCTCCGTAGTATAACTCAAAAGAAGTATTGTGAATAGAAAGGTATAACACAATTAAAAGAAAGCAAGAACTTGAGGACTGAACAATGAGGAGAGGACAAGGATAAAAGCTGAGAAACATGCCAGGGGCAAAACCATTCATTTATGTGCCATGTAAACTCAGGCCCTTGTGCTTGCCAGGCAAGTGTTTATTCTACTGAGCCATCTCCCTGGCTCCTGTATTTTTCTAAATTTTTTTCTTCATATTCTTTAAGGACTCAGAATTTAATATCTCAATACTTGATGGAAAATACCTGCTCCTATGCCTATGATGTCTGATATTTAGACAAATAGTGTGGGTAAACTGAACTGCATATGTTGCAGGGTAATAATCAGCTTCTCTTCTGGAGAGTTAACAACCTAAGTTTGCAGATCAAAAATTGGAGAAAAGGAAGGGCTTGCAAGGTCAGCCAACATTTTGCCTTAGCCTTTCAAGGTCAGTGAAGACTCAGGACATAGGAGAACATGTACTGTAACATTATGGAACTCAATTGTGCCCCAAATTTTCTGATCAAGGAGATTATGGAGCCACAGAGGAATGTGATTGATGAGGCATAGTGTGCCTAAGGAGAATCACATGCAGAGAAAATATTCTCTCAGGCTTTCACAGAGAGCAAATTTGTCAAGCAATGGCCATGACTCATCTACATGGCTGACAATGGCAAAGGATCTACAAAGTGTGGTACAGGGTTTCAGGATAAATGCTGAGGGTACTTGACTGACATTATCTGACTCAAAAGTTACATTTCTTATTATTTAGGTCTTGCCTTATCTTGGTCTTAACTATCCAACAGAAAAGTATAAAAATGAGGTATATATAGTAAAGCCATATTATTATACTGATCTGTGAGTGGCTCAAGTGAACAACTTCTGTGGATAACCCATGAGTATTGTGGACTGCTCAACTGTGTTCGATTGTTTTGCTGAATTCATGCATGGTATTTAGATACCAAAGGAATGCCCGTCTCTGACAAGGCAGGACTAAACAAAAAAAGAGGATACAAAAGAAGGACCTTTTTGTATTTGTATATGCAGAATAGTTAGGAGAGATATACAGATACTTTCACTTAACTGAATGAGAAGATTTGTACTAATAGTGTTTGGACAGGATATCCTGTTTGCTTCTTGTTTTATGGATAGCCACTAAAAAGATAACAATGTACAATACATTAGTTAAAAATAAATAAATAAATAATTTTAAAAATCTGACTTAATTTTTAAAAACCAATGACAAATCTGAGGTACTTTGTGGAAAGAATCGCAGGGCTTGATGATGGACTGGATACAGATAGGGAAATATTTTTTTTTCAAGCCCTGACCATTTAATTCACATGGCAAAACTTGAGACACACACTTAACATATAACCTTCTTATATTATTTAGCTGAAAATAAAGTTTCTTTTCAGGGCATCAGTGCAACTAAGTTGGAAGTATCTAAATAAACTTCTAATGGCATTCTTAAAGTATTATAAATAGACTAAATTGAAAATAAACTTAAACATTCCTTTCTTAGGACTAATGAAAAATGATGAGATAGAATACCTTCAACAGATTTCCTAGCCCTAGACTCCTAAGTTAAATTTGTACTGACTTTAAATGGCTTTTACATGCTTCCCTGGCAAGTGCAAGGGCCGGAGTTCAATCCTTAGTTCTGCAAAAAAAGATAAAAATAAAAAAGTTAAAATATATATATATATATATATATATATATATATATATATATATATATATTTTAGTCAATTTTATTATTGTTAAATAAAGAAAAGACTACTTTGAGCTTCTTTTTAATCAAAGCCTTTATATTTTAAAATGCTTCTTATATCTGATAATATGAACAACTTTATGCAATACAACAAATACTGTGAAATTCACATTATTTTGTTTAGTGAAATACTGCATCATTCTTTTTTTCTTTTTGTATTTTAGAGAAGGGTCTACAGGGAGTTCAGAGTCTCACTACTAGATAGGACTCAGTGATCCTCCTGTTTACAACTTTCAAGTGCTGGGATTACAAGCATGTGCCACCATGCCCAGTGTCAGTCCCTGTCTCAGTGTGCCTTGGGAGTAGGGCTGGCATGGAAGGCCCAGGGTGCATCATTTGTAATTTTTTTGGTTTTAATCCTACTTTGTACTCTCTTCAAAAAAAAGTTAAGCAGGGAGAAATGCATCCTTTAAATTTCTTGTACTATAATCATAAATGCATAAAATTCTCAAAAATCATTCAGAAGTCATTAGTGAATGCCACGGTCCTGTAGCCTTTATGCTTCCCCAAGGTGTTCTCTAACTTCAGAGCTATTGAACAATTAAGATGTCAACTAAAACAAAAGCATAAGAGCCAACAGATTTGTTCTCTGAGCCAGAAATTGGGAAACATCTCCTTTAGACTGATTTATAAATAACACGTATAATTAACTATACATTCAAGTGTGCATGAACAAGATGTCCTAGCATATTTATAGAAATAACTAGTTGAGTTATGCTGTTTAAGAAGTTAATTATATCTCTTGGAGAGTGCATCTAAAAATATTGAAATTCTTTCTACAATCATTTGCTTTTCATGCCACAAACTAATTTTTACAGTATTATTTTAACTTTGAGGGGCAGCTTAGATCTAAATGTGCTCCTGTATATTTTTCCCCTCTAACTTTTTATGTGATTTTTATATACTTTTATTAAATAATCACACTTCAATAAGTCCAATAAAAATTTCAATGTACTTTCCACATTTAAAGTTGATTATAAGTTCTCAATGTTTAATTTGCGGGTTCCAATTTATCTACAAGTGAGTTATAAATAGAGTTGGAAAGGACTCCCAGGGGTCATCTGATTGCCCTATTGCCATAGACATGCACAAGCCTAACCTATCTAAATGGACATTCTCTTCTGAATCTCTCTTAATGTGGAAGGGCTACAGCCTTGCTTGGGAAGGACTCAATCACTGTTACAGTGGCTCAATTGTTCCTTCTTTCCTTTTGTTCATGACTTCTGGCTGCCTTTAAGGGCAGGTCTGGCGCAGCTTTTGGAGCTAGAAATAGAACCACAGTATTATGTGCCTGACTGAATTTGCCCAAGTGGTGCTTTAAACAACTGAGCTAGCCAGCAAAGCCTGTAGGAGACATTTCCTGGTCCTCATCTCAATCCAAGAAACGAATATTTGTAATCCCAAAGTTACGTTATTGGAATCCCATCAAGTTGATTCCAATCCACCACTTTCCATGCAACCCATGGTGAAAATGAGGACACTAAATTATATTTTTAATCATCGGGGAGTCAAGGAGTTCTAAGTCCTGCCACGACATGGCTTTCTGGAACCAAGAGAGTGACCCAGGGCCTCACCTGGTTTTTATTCAGTGGGGGAGTGGCTTGAGGAGGATTAACTGACAATTGTGGGAAGTAGATGACTACTGTGAGCTGAGCTAGGTGGGTGGCCTACATTTACCTCTGCCATATGCAGAAAGCAATTTGCATTATATAGTATTTAATGTTTTGAGACGTCTAGGGCTTCAGCTTTGATGTAGTCTTTCAAGCCCCAGGAAGTCATAGCCTCTATCTTGAGGCTTGATCCCAGCTGGAAGTGAATTCCAAGGTATTTCATTTTCCACAGTGCTATTGTAACAAGTATTGTCTCTCTTGTTTCCATTTCAGTGTGCTTGCTGTGTAGAGAAATCCTGCTGACTTTTGAGTATTGATTTTGTATCCTGGTATGCTACTGAACTTCCCTATCAGTTCTAGTAGTTTCTTGGTGGAATTTTTGGGGTCTCCCAAGTAAAGTATCATGTCATTCGCAAATAGCGATAATTTAACTTCTTCTTTACCTATTCTTATTCCCTTTATTTCTCCCTCTTTTCTAATGGCTGTTGCTAAGGATTCCAAGACTACATTGAATAGGAGAGGTGATAGAGGAAATCCTTGTCATGTACCTGATTTAAGAGTAAAAGATTTCAGTTTTTCACCATTTAGGATTATATTAGCTGTTGGGTTGTCATAGATGGCTTTTATCAAGTTAAGGTAGATTCCATCTATTCCAATTTTCTGTAGCACTTTGAACATGAATGAGTGTTGGACTTTGTCAAAAGCCTTTTCGGCATCAGTTGAGATGATCATGTGGTTTTTAGATTTCAGTCTATTAATATAGTGTATTACATTTATAGATTTTCGAATATTGAACCATCCTTGTATCCCTGGGATGAATCCTACCTGGTCATGGAGTATGATCTTCTTGATGATTTGCTGTATTCTATTTGCCAGGATTTTGTTGAGTATTCTTGCATCTATGTTCATGAGGGAGATTGGGCTGTAGTTCTCCTTTTGGTTGTGTCTTTCCCTGGTTTTGGAATCAGTTCTACACTTGCCTCCAGAAATGATTTTGGCAGGACTGCTTCCTTTTCAATTTCAGTTAAGAGTTTGTGGAGTGTGGGGATTATATCTTCTATAAATTTCTTGTAGAATTCAGCTGTGAATCCATCAGGCCCTGGACTTTTCTTTGTCGGTAGGCTTTTTATTATGTTTCGTATTTTACTGGCTGTTATTGGCTTATTGAGAGTTGTTATAGCTTCTTGATTCAGTTTTGGTAATTTGTACCTTTCGAGGAATCTGTCCATTTCTTCAGTGTCTTCTATTCTGTGAGTGTAAAGATTCTCGAAGTAACTATTGATAATCTTCTGATTTTCCACTGAGTCTGTGGTGATTTCACCCTTTTCATTCCCTATTGCATGTACATGAATTTTCTTTTACCTCTTTTTGATGAGGTTGGCTAGAGGCTTATCAACTCTATTTAGTTTTTCAAAGAACCAACTTTTTGATTTGTGGATTCTTTGAACTGTTTTCTTCATCTCAATTGAAATAATTTTTTCTCTAATCTTTATGATTTCTTCCCATCTTTGCGCTCTGGGTTTCATTTGCTCTTTTTTTTCTAGTTGCCAGAGGTGCAATATTAGGGTGCTAATTTGTTCCCATTCTGTTTTCCTAAAGTGTGAGTTCATATCTATGATTTTCCCTCTAAGAACAGCTTTCATCGCATCCCATGAATTCCAGTAAGTTGTGCTTGAATTTTCATTGAACTGTAGATATTGTTGAATTTCTTGTTTAATTTCTTCTGTTACCCATTGATTGCTGAGTAGGATGTTGTTTAGTTTCCATGAATTGAGTGGGATTTTCTGGTTTCTTTTGGCATGTAGTTCCAGTTTCATTGCACTGTAGTCAGATAAAATGCATGGGATAATTTCTGTTTTCTTTCATATACTTAGGCATGACCTCTAGACTAGTATGTGGTCTATTTTGGAAAATGACCTGTGTGCAGCTGAAAACAATGTGTATTCAGCTGTGGTTGGGTGGAACACTCTGTATATGTTCATCAGCTCCATTTGTTCCAAGATCTAGTTCAGTTCTGCTACTTCCTTGCTAATCTTTTGTCTGGTTGATCTATCTTTTTGAGATAAGGGTGTGTTAAGGTCTCTTGTTAAGATTGTTTTCGTAGATATTAGGTTTTCATGTCCATTAAGATTTGTCTTACATAGTTGGGTGCTTCTGTGTTTGGTGCATAGATATTTATGAGCGTTACATCTTGCTCTTGAATTTTCTCCTGACTAATATGTAATGGCCTTCCTTGTGTTGTTTGATCCTTCTTTGTTTGAAGTTGAGACTGTCTGAGAACAGAATTGCTACTCCTGCTTTTTTTCTGAGTTGCTGGGGCATGTAGTATTGTTTTCCATCCTTTGACTTTGAGCCAATGAATGTCCTTTTGAGTTATGTGTGTTTCTTGTATACAACATATTGTTGGATTTTGTTTCCTAATCCACTGTGCTGATCTATTTCTCTGAATTGGAGAATTGAGTCTGTTTAAATTGATGGTTATAATTGAAATGTGCTGACTTATGTTTGTCATGATATTTACCTGGTGTTTTTTTCTCCTTTGCATCCTATGTTTGTCTGTCCTGTTTAGTGGGTTCCTTCCATTCTCATTCATGGAGTTCTGGTCATTGTGGTCTCTCTCTAGAACATCTTTCAGCAGCCTGTGAAGGGATGGCTTTATCATCATGAAATGCTTTAGTTGTTCTTTGTTGTGGAAGTATTTCACTTCTCCAACAAACTTGAGAGTTTTTCAGGGTATAATAGTCTGGCTGGGATTTGTTTTCGTGTAGGACTTGAAGAACTCTGCTCCATGCTCTCCTTCACTGTTTGTGTAGAGAAGTCAGCTGTAGTTCTGATGAGTTTTCCTTTGAATGTGAGCTGCTTCTTCTCTCTAGTAGCTTTCAGTATATTATTTTTGTGTTGGATATCTGGGATCTTAACTATTATATGTCTAAGTGTGTTTCTACTTGGGTTGAAGTTGTTTGGTGTTCTGTATGCTTCGGTAACCTGAATGTTGGATTGTTTCCTCATATTTGGGAAGTTTTCTGTGATTATTTCTCCCCAAATTCTTTTTATATCATTTGTGTTGACTCCTTCATTCTCATTGATACCAATTATTCTCACACTGTTCATCCTGGCATCATCTTGCAGCTGATGAATTATTTTTTCCTGCATTCTCATTGTTTTTAACAGATCCTTTCTCATCTTTTCACTGGACGCACTGGCTTCTTCACGATCTGAAACTCTGTCTTTGCTTTCTCTCAAATGGTTTTGTAGACTTGTGATTGCTATTTTTAGTTCTTCTATATGTCTTTGACTGTGTTTCATGTGTTCTATTTCTTTTCTGTATTGCTCATTCAAGGAATCTGTCATATTTCTGATCTCAATTTTTTTATGCATGTCTTCTTTAGAGGTAGTTATTAATTCTTTTTCTACAGAGTTTCTTCCACATTTGGTTTCCTCTGTATATTTGCAGACTTGTTGTTCAGATGTTATGATTTCAAAGAATTCCTTTTCTTTGCAGAATTCTTTTTTGATTTCAGAAATTATTCCTGCTTTGAGTTCCTCATGACTTTTCTGCTGCTGTGTGTTTGTTTCAGATGCTGTTAATTCATACTTTTCAGCTGGAATACTGCTCTCTGCACTTGTTTTGGGTGAGGATTGTTTTTCCACCCAGTGTTTCTGGAATTGATTCCTTATTTCAGATACTATGTATTCAGATATTTCTTTTTTAATTTGGGGAATTACTTCTCATCTGATTTCCTCTATACCTTTCTGCTCTTGTTCCTTTGCTGCTGTATCTGTTAATTCATTCATTGCAGCTGAGCTGCTGTCCTCTACCTTACTGGTGGATTCTAGGTCTGAGATTGCATTTTTCCCCTTGTCTTTGTCATTTTGTATAGCACTGACCTTTGACTTTTGATGTAGAGCTTTGGTGCAGCTATAACCTTAGCTTTTTATGAGATTCGGGTGCCAGTCTATTAAGTTTGAGATTATCCAGGTATGCCTATCCTGTATCTAGCTGTTGTGTTCAGTTCCTTTTTGCTGGAGCCTCTGTGGTTCCCCTCTGTTGGTTCCCTGTTCAGGCAAGCATGAACCGAACTGGGATGCAGAGCAAGTGATGACAATTCCCACTGTCTTGGCTGGCTTTGAGGTGAGGATCCGGAAAATTTCCAGATTCAATTCTCATGTCTCAGGCAGGTCACTCTCTTGGTGGGCGGGCCTGGGCTTTGGTGGGTCTGCTGGGCTCCCAAAAGGATAGTGGATGATCTTATTCACCAGGTAGGCTGTACTGGGTCAGCCAGCCTGTGCTGGTTCCAGATCTACAGGCCTGAACCCGAGAAGGCTGGGAAAGTTCCCTGTGGTGCAGTGGGCCTGGAGCCCTCACTCACAGGACAGGCTGTGCTGGGTTTAGGGACATGGGGTAGGACCGGGGCTCACTGCGAAATGTCCCTCCAGCGTGGCAGGCTTGGAGTTCTCACTCCAAGCTGACCTGCACTGAGTCTGGGGCTGTGAGGTGGGACCGGCAATCACCTGGAAATGTTTCTCTGGTGTGGTGGGCCTGGAGCTCTCACCAGGCCACAGGGGGTGGGGGGGACAGGGATTCCCTGGGAAATGTCTCTCCGGCACGGCGGGCCTGGAGTTCTGCACTCACTGAACTTTGATGCCCAGGGAATCGGGGAAATTCCCACTCGCTCAGCGTGCTTTAGGGCAGGGGATCGGGGGAGGTGCTGGTGAGCGGGTTTTGAGGTTTCAGGCTAGTCACTTGCTTAGACGGCTTGGGGGCGGGGATCCGGGTAGTGCACATGGGAAGAAGCCAATGGCTCTCCCTCAGACTCATCACACACTCATTGATCTGGGAAGCCTGGTGAGTCATGCAAATTCTCACTCACTTGGAGAGCTTGGGGCGGGATGCAGGAGGCTGCTGGAGTCAGCGGTTGTCTCAGGTCAGTCTCTGGGGCTAGGCAGGCGTGGGCAGGATCCAGGAAGATGGCAGAGTCTGCCGCACATCCAGAGACTAGCTGTATATATTTATATTTACATACATACTGGTGGCTTTTTAGGAATGAGAGATCTGTGTTCCTGAGTACCCACTATTTAATGCAAAGACTTATATTTACTTTTTGAAATGGTTCTATTGCACTAACACATAAGCCCTTAGCACATCCCTAATAAAGTACCAATTTGTAAAACTGGGCCATTGTGGTGTTTTTACAATTTAATAAATAGTATTATTGATGAATGTAGTCATGAGAGTTGTTCAGTAGTATTCAAGTTATGGTTTTTCTGATTTGTCTGTAGTCTTAATAAATGTAAAAAGTTACTCTATGAAACATCTGTCAAGCTAGTAAGACTGCATTTTTGCAGTCACCATTTTCAGGATTGTTGGTTACCTGGGCATATTTACCCCAAATAACCTTGCCTCCTTTTGTCACAAGGCCCAACTCGCTCACGTTCACCTCAATCACTGTTCCTTTGGTAGTAACACCCAAAGCTGTATACAGTGGTGATGAAGTATTCTCTTTCACACCAAGTATTGGCACCAAAAGGCGGTTTCCTGTTCAGTATGTTACATAGGCCTTCTTAACATGTAAGCCCATTGGCCTAATGAATCTTTCATATTTAGGTGGTTTTCTTCTAAAGCCATCTCCAACAAAGCAGACTTTAGTAACCAACCTTTTCTATGCCTTCTTTTTTTCTCTTTCCTATGCAAATAACTTTTAATACTTCCATTTCTCCTTGGGCATGAACTTTGGGCTGAGGAACTTCCCATTTTCCCACCTGTTCCTTTCATTTCTGTTTAATCATGTTGGAAAGTACTTTTGCACGAGACTGTCCTCTGTCCAGCAGGTAGACAGGCATGGCTCATTGTGGAGTCTTTTCATCATTCTTTTGTTTGTTGTTTCTCTTGCCATGCATTTTGATAGTCTTCTTGATTTGTATTTTGTCCACATGATGCTGTTTGTGGCTGAGCTTAGCCTTCAGGCCAATCTTTCTTTTCCGCCTTCTTTGAACATTCATGAGCCTCTCGATTTTCCTTCTTTCTCCTTTCTCATGGTAATCCAAGTGGTAGCCATATAATTCAATATATTCATTCTGTGGCATGATAACAGCTACAGAGTCACTGCAGGTGGCCCCAGGTGTGCAAAGAAAAGTCTTAACTTTGGAGTGTCCCAGATGCATGAGCTGCCTCCACACAGTTGAAGACAGGAAAGAGTTACAGGGAAAGATTTTTGCATAAACAACTGGATGAATTTTCTGTGTATAAGAAGAAAATGGATGGAAGAAGCAGATGATGTTCAGAAGTTTGACACCGATGTTGAAATTCTGAGACAGTGTTTTTTAAATAATTTTATTGAGAAACAAATAGCAATTAGACAATTTCACAACCGATTAGTAGGACAGTTTCAATAAATTGTTGAAATAATTGTCTTAGTGGTTATTCTACAAGATGCAGACATGATATCATGTTCACAAATGGTATTAGAACAAATCTTGAATTAAGAGAATGTAGCTAAGCCAGGCATGGTGGCTCATGCCTGTAATCCCAGAACTCGGGAGGCTGAGGCAGGAGAATTGTTGTGACTTCAAGACCAGCCTGAGCTACAAAGAGAGCTTAAGGCCAGCCTGAACTGCATAGTGAGACCCTGTCTCAAAAAGACAAAGAGAGAGAGAGAGAGAGAGAGAGAGAGAGAGAGAGAATGTAGCTGTATATCTATCTTAATTATTTTGAATATACAGATACAAAATGTTCCTTTATTTTTATCCTCTTTTTTTGTTTAGTTTTGTCAGAAAAGGGTATTCCATTGTCATTTAAATATTATAGGTGCATGATTTCAGCAGAATCTCCCAATATAGCCTAGTAGTCTGTAATAGTAGTGGATTTTTCATAAGACTGGCAATGTCAGAAGTTGTTGACTAGAGCCTTTTTTACAGCTCAGCATATTAATATGGCTTTAATTTTTATACCTCATT
>PVKA01041499.1:0-18047 GCA_004027165.1 Ctenomys sociabilis | reverse complement strand
GAAGAAGAAGAAGAAGAAGAAGAAGAAGAAGAAGAAGAAGAAGAAGAAGAAGAAGAAGAAGAAGAAGAAGAAGAAGAAGTAGTAGTTGGCAGGCAGTACTTTCTCCCTGAGCACGGAAGCACTATGAGTGAAGGGCAGACTGAACACACATGGTGAGTACTGGCAACCATAGAGCCCTCCATGGGGAACTGCACCAGTGGAATGGATAGCAGATGCACTCCACTACTGGTAAGTTATTCAAGTTCAGATGTGCCCTATGAGAAGGCAGTTGGCCAGAAGCCATCTTGGAGAGGGGCCAGCTGAGCACAGAACTCAGAGCACTTTCAGTCAGGCTCCATCTAGTAGCTCCCAAAAGCCAGTGTCAGGGTAACCCTACTGAGTTTAAGTCAGCAGGTCAGAGAGCCAAGTTTAATAACTTGAGGCATACCAAGTGTTATATGCTAGACAAATCAGGATCCAGCCTCACAGCCAGAAACTAGACTGAATGTCAGGAAAACTGAAGATGTAAGCTCCCTGGGATTATCCACTACACTGCTATAAAGGTATGTCTGGTTTGCTGGGATTAATAAATACTGACCTGAGCACTGTCTTTCTAAATTGTGAATTAGTGACAGCGCAGACATGCCTCAAAGTGGACATTTTTTCCTTTCTTGTTTGGGGTCTGTTTTATTTTTTCATGTTTCTTCTTATTTTTATTTCTTCCAACTCTTTCCCTCCTGTTTTCTTCACCAGTTTCTCAAGTTTGTATAATCTTCCTTTGTCTTTCTGCTTTGCTTTTTTTTTTTTTTTTTTTTAAGAGTTAAATCTTATATTTGAATTTTGACATGTTCAGGTCTTTGAGAAAAAATGTTTAAGAAATCTTCTCCTGAAAGATTAGAGCCACATAATACATTTTTAGTGAACATTAAATAATAAACTTACATCAGAATTAAATCTCAACTGGCAAATATTGCATGATATGATTTGCTTTCTTCAATGAGGAAGAGGAACCCCAAATGTATGATTTATTACCGCTTTCTGAATCGGGTCCATCGCATTAAAATTAGGGAAGAGGTTGAATGCAGCTGCAGTGTCCAGAGGAAAGGGAAGAAATGGTTTAATATCCAGCGATGGTTGCAAAGGAGGGGCTGGTGGACGGACCAGGGCTGGGAGAGCAGGACTCTGGCATGTACCACCAAAATACATTATGTTTCTCATTAAGCAGACAGCTGGAACCCCACCGCAGCGGCGTCTTCAGCCTCAGCTCGCAGCCCAGGCGGACACGCCGAGCAGAGCCGTTTCATGCTACATGCGGTGGAAACGTCTCCGGTGGGGAGAGCAGGGGCTCCGAACAAGCCTGCTCGTGGGATGAGCGCCCCGCAGGCTGCCCTTCCAGGGCTATGATCCCCGGCCGCTCTCTGCTTTGCTTTTAATCTCTTTCTCAACTTCTATTTCTATATTTTCCCCTTAACCTCTTTAAAATGTTCTCCTTTGAGAGTAAAATCACCATACTGAGGGCTTATTTACTGTATGCAATTTTATGGTTTGTTTCACATTTTGTTAAATAAACATAAATCTTGTTTATATAAAGGTGGCAAGTTAATAGTAACTGATGTTTGTTATTTTTTAAGCTGTGTTTGATGCTATAGCTACTTTAGCCAAGGTGACACAATCATTCTAATCAGTTGTTCTTCCTGCTATATCAATACTGAGATTGCCTAAGAGTCATAAACTATCTTATAGGGCAGTGCCAAAGAACCAGGGGCTGGGCCAAGTAGGCAGCAACATCTCATCCACAATAAATTACAGAGGCAGGACCTTGTTTCAAAACCCAAAAGCCACCTACACCTGGAAGATATCTCTGAGAAACAGTCATTTCCTAAGCATTCTAAATACTAGAAATAAATATACTCACTACAAGCAACTTAAAAGCATCAATCCAGGAATTAAACTAAAAGGAAAAAAAAAAAAAAAAAACCATAGAAAATGAAATGTTTAAACAAGAAGCAAGCCCAGACTTCCAGCTCACAAAAGGTAGTCAGAAGGCAGTGAAGTGGAATAATTTGAAATCCACCCACCTGAACTCTCTGAAGTGAAAGTAACAAAGCAGACAAACAAGGCTCTAGAAAAAATCGAACCAAAATAACTTCTCAGACAGCCTCAGGGATGGTGCCCATAATGAAAGACATGCTTAGTGACTCTAGAGCAGGCACAGATTTTAAATATAGAAACTTAGGAAGATGATGGAAATTATTAATATTCAACACAAAAAAGAAATAGAATCTATTAAACAGATTCAAACAGATATCCAGAAGAATAAAAATTCTGCTGAAAGTACATACAGCAGACTGAGCCATGTGAGGACAAAAATATCAGATATAAAAGACTGGATTGAGATTACCAATCATGAAAAAGAGAAATTTCTTAAAAATAGCAAGAGACCATGAAAAATCAATCCCACCTGCTAGATAGTGCAAAAGAGAATACCATAAGGTTCATCAGAGTTAATGAAAAAGCAGGAGACTGTGCAAACAACATTTAAAAAACTGCAGACTTCTCAACAAAAACCCTCAAATCAAAAGAGCTTGCAGTAAAGTAGTTCAAGCCCTAAAAGAACACAACCTTCAACTCATATCAATGTGCCTCACAAAACTATCTTTCAAAATTGATGAAGAAATGATACTTCCATGATAAAGAATATCTGAGGAAGTTCATGACCAGAACCCAAAATATTCTGAAAGATGTTCTAGAAAGAGATAAGTTCCACAGCTCCATGAGCCCCAACAGAATGACTCTACCAGACAAGGCAAACAATTAAACAGAGCAGAAAAAAGAGAACCAGCAACAGGTAAAAGACATGACATACATCAATATGTATGAGTTATAACCACCAATTTGGAGGAACTCAATTCCCCACTCAAAAGGAACAGACAGAATGAATCAAGAAGCAAGAGTCAACAATATACTACATACACGAAAGACATTTAATTCAAAAAGAAATTTATAGGCTAGGGCTGGGGAGATAGCTCAGCACCTTAATTGCCTACCTGCCTTCAATCCCCAGTATTTAAAAAAAAAAAAAAGCAACTCATAGACTGAAAGTCAATACCACGTGTGACACGCAACTAGAAGAAAGCATCTATTTTATTTGTAGACACAGTGGATTTCAAGACTGATTAAGAGACAAACAAGGTCACTATATCCTTATAAAGGGAACAATTCAAGGTGAAGAGATAACAGTCATAAATACAAATGCACCAAATAACAGTGTACCCAACTATATAAAATAAATATGAACGGACATGAAAAATTGAATGAGCACTAGTATAATTGTAATAGGGGACTTCAATACCTTACTATCACAAATAGACAGATCAACTAGATAAAAGTCCAACAGTGAAATATCAGAACTGAACCAAACTTTTTTTTTTTAGATTTTTTAAAAATGTATTTAGTACAGGGTCTCACTACACAGATCAGACTTGTAGTGATCCTATTTTCAGTCTCCCAAGCACTGGAATTACAGGAATTCACCACCACACCCAGTCTTACTCGCTGACTCAGCGCCCCAGGGGTGGGGCTGGCACGGCACACTGGGAATGGAATCCAATCCTGCTCCCTGTGTCTGCCTAACCAGGTGCTTTAATCTACTGAGCTATCTGTCTGATCCTCAAAACTTTTGAACAAATAGACTTAGTAGATGTCTACAGAGTGTTCCACCTCACAACATCAGATACACATTCTTTTCAAGTGCATACAGAACATTCTGCAAAATAAACTACATACTAGTTTATAGAACATGCTTAAGTAAATGCAAAATAATTAAAATTATCCTGGAGTTGGAGAGATATATCAGCCATGTAAATGCCTGCCTGGCAAGCACAAGGACCCAGGTTTGATCCCTGAACCACATGCTGAGCTGGCCCTGCCCTGCCCTGGTCCTGCCAAACTGGCTACTGAAACTAGGTATGGACACCTGTAATCCCAGAGCTGGGGAGGCTGAAACAGGAGGATCACTACAAGCTGTTAAAACATAAATTAAAACAAAACAAAACAAAAGAATTAAAAGTATCCTATGCATATTATCAGATTAGTGCAATGAAATTAGAAATCAATGACAAACGATGCCATTAGAACTTCATAAACACATGGAAATTAAATAATATCCTCCAAACAACCAGTGGGTAAAATTAAAGAATAAATTAGACCACTTCTATAATTAAACAATAATGCCAATATAATATACTAGAAGGTATGGGACATAATGAAAGCAGTCCTATGAGGGAAATTTATAATGATCAATACCCACATGAGAAAAACAGAATGAACTCAAATAAATAACCTAATATTGAACCTGAAGATTCTAGAAGAAAAGTAAGTCAAGCCCAAACTAATACAAGAGAAGAAATTGTAAAGTGAAAAGCAAAAATTTTTCTGAATTCAAGTACCTACAATCTTTAAACTAGCTTCAAGTATGAAAAGGTCCTTTAATGTCTTCTCCAAATACAGCTTCTCTAACTGCAGTTGAACACCCATCTGACAAGACAAAACAAAAAAGAGGGATATAAATAAAAGTCTGTTTTGTAGTGAAATACACAGTATATACAAGATAGGATAGATATACAGCTACTTTCTCTTAGCTCAGTGAGAATAAAGGTTTGTACTAACACTTTAGATAAGACATCATGTCTATATCTTGTCTTCTGAATAACTACTATGAAGACAATATGTAATGTATTAATTATTATAATTGTCCTACTAACCTGTTTTGAAACTGTTTAATTGCTACATTTTTTTTCATTAAAATGAATAAAAGATGAACAATAATAAAGAGTAGAAATTAATGCAATAGGAGACTAAAAGCAATACAAAGAATAATTAATGAATTGAAGAGTTGGTTCTTTGAAAGATTAAAAAATTGACAAATCCTTAGCCAATTCTATCACAAAAAAGAAAAGAAAAAGTTCAAACTGTGGCAATTAGGAATGGAAAAGATGAAATCAAAGTAGATCCTGCAGAAATCCAAATCACTTTGGGAACCTGTATTCTAATAAGACAGAAAATACAGAACAAATGGATAGTTTCAGATATATATATATATATCTGCATCTTCTAAACTGTTCCATTGACGCTTGGGTCTGTTTATTGGACATACTCAGCTACCTTATCTTTTACAAAAAGAGCAAAACACCTTCACTGGAAGGAAGGTAGACTTTTTAATAAATTGTGTTAGAAAAATTGGCTTTCCACATGCGAAAGATTAAAAGTAGATAAAAATTGATTTAAAAAATAGAAATTTTCACCACACACTAAACTAAAATCAAAATAGATAAAACTTTCTTGTATTTTTTTTTTGTATTTTCAAGACTTTTTGTTCTATACCAAATATCCCAATTGCACAACCAGAATCTCATCTTCTTAAAAGCTTTTGCATAGCAAAAGAAACCACCAACAAGGTAAAGAGACACCCTACAGTCTGGGAAAATATTTTTGCCAGCTATTCCTCAGGCAAGGGATTAATATCTGGAACATATAAAGAATTCAAAAAACTAAGTCCCCCACATTAAAAACCCAATCCAAAATGGGCATCTGAAATGATAAAAAATACAAACAGCAATATATATGAAAAATGTTCAGAATCAGTGGTCATTTGAGAGATGTAAATTAAAACTCTGAGATCCCATCTCACTCCAGAGAGAATGGCTGTTATCAAGAAATCACCTAATAACAAATGCTGATTGGTTGTGAGAAAAAAGGAATCCTTCTCCACCATTGGTGGGTATATAGCTTTTGGTTTTGGTTCTTCTAGACAGTCTTACTGTATAGCAGTATCCTTTCTGACCTGAGTTTAAGCTTCTTGGGGGGATCTATGTTTAGCCCATTCTCTCTCTGCTGCTCTCTCTTGTGGCTACCTCCTACCTGAGCACTGCTAAAAGACATTAGTGGAAACCCTGAATGTAGTTGTTCTATAGTTTAGTCTTAAGCAATTGACCCCTTTGGGTCCTGATTAAGCCTTCTTCAATATGGTGGCACTGCACTGGCTTTCTTCTCCAACTCTAGCCTGCCATTAGAAAGGAATCTCTTTAAAAACACCACATTAGTTTTGAAATTTGCAGTCTCCATATGCTTTCCTTGGGGCTAGCACTGCTGGCCCTGCCATTGTTTCTCCTGGAGCTTCTGCCCACTGTCTGCTGACCTTGTGTCAGTGGAGACCAGACTCCCTCCCAGGAGTAGGGCTGAGCTTTCCAGACGGCTTCATTCACTTTTCCACATTGTTCTCCACTTTTCCAACTTCTCTGTAGTTTCTAATTTTCCATAAGGTCCCTCCCAATTCCTATACACCTTTACTAAGGTTTTGTTTTCCAAATGTCTCAACTCTAGGTCCTAGAGGGATTGTATTTCCTAGAATGTTAAAGAGCTTATTTAAATGGAAGCAATCCCACTGAAGCCTAGATTCATCATTCTCAGTCTCAGCATGGGCGGAGCAAGGCTAAAAGCTGGGGACAGGCTGGCCAGAGCTGGAGGAACTGCACCACCACTGTTCCTACAGCAAGGAGGGGGCACAGTTCCTGGCTTCAGGTTCCATGAAGATTAAGTATTCAGTACCATCAGGGAAATATAGTCACTTGGGCAGGCTACAGAGGGACGTGCTCAAGGCAGCAGACTGTGGCAGAACTAGAAGGACATCAACATGGATCACAGTAGCCAATGGGTGTCTTGTAGCCCTAAAAGGAAGCTCCTGGACTCCTAGGGTCTCCAGGAAAAAGGACTACTGGCTTTCAGTGTCTTATTCATGGCCCTGGACATTTGTAGTCTCTCTGAGTGAGGGTATTAGAGTAGGAAATGAGGACACGCATGAAGAAACTCATTAAATTGGAGCCATCCACTATCATTTATATGCCAGGAATTTGGCATATACTGTCCTAGTTCTTACAGTGTGCGCATTTGGTACCTATTCTCACCCCCCAAATTAGAACTGGGGAAACTGAGGCTGACACACTGTTTGCTTAAAGCCACATTAGACAGATTGCCTAAGAAACCAAACCAAAGCTTGCTTTATATATTTTCAAAACAATTAAATCATGTCTTTGAAATAATTTGAAATTAGAAAGGAGTCACTTTTAAAACACCGCTTTAGTTTTGAAACTTACAGTATCCACACGCTTTCCTTGGGGCTAGCACTACTGGCCCTGTGCATTGTTTCTTTTGGAGCTTCTACCCTCTGCAAGCTGACCTTGTGTCATTTCTAAAAGTGCATCAAAGGAGTCATTGGAAAGGTCACAACTTTGTTGGGCTCCCAATTATTACTGAATGAAAAGGGAAGGCTTATGCCTTCTCTCTCTGTCTCTCTCTCTGTCTCTGTCTCTCTCTCTCTGGGGTCTTTTCTAGAAACCCTCAGAAAAGTTCCTTTAACATCCCTTGACTAGTATTAGACCACACATACCCTAGACCACTGGTTAAGAGAAACAGCACTGTTGATTGTCTTAGAACAATCACAATTTACACTGTGGTGCTGGGAATATTGCTACTCAAATGAAACTGCACTCTGTTAGCAAGAACAGGGTAAGAACGGTATGAGGGCTCTTGAGTAGGCTAAGAGTGGACTATCAGAACCCTTCAGGATGTTCTACAATCTAAGGAAGAGTGGGGTATTCGTTTACCAAATTGCTATTCTGTGCTTACCATTGATTAACAATTATTTTTAAAAAGAAAACATTAATCAACCCTTAGGAAAGCTTAAATCCCATGAAACATTAAGAGGATGCTTTAACCAAAGTTTCCCACAACCCTGTCCCCACTCCCTGTTTATCTCACTTTCTTTAATAAACTAAGTTCCTTGCATTCTGCCTTCACTCACAGTCTCTGCTTCTCACTCCCTACTCATCTGCCTGATCTCTGGCTTCCATACCATTTTCCCCTTGAAACTGTCTGTCAAAGGTAATGAATGGATATCAAGTTCCCCAACCCCTTGCATACTTTTTAACCCAAGCTTACTGCCCTGGCATGTGGTATGGTCAACTCCTCCACATTCTTGCAAGGTTCTGCTCCCGTGGGACCCAGGACCTTGCTTTTCTCTTCCTTGCTTCTAAGCTCTTTGGATGTAGTATCCAATTGTTCTACTACAGAAACATAGTCCCATCTGTTGGGGTTATATCCTATATATTCATACCCATAATAAATTCTAATTTATAAATCAGGGACACTAAGAAATTAACCATAATAACTAATCATAAAATGGAACAATTACAACAACATGCTATAATAAAAGTCATGTGAATATGCTTGTTCTGTCTCTTTCAAAATATTTTATTTATATTAATATCACAACTTCACTTAAAAGAAGCACTATACAGCATATCCAAATTGCTTGATTTCTACTTTTACACTTTGAGGCCAATAGTAAATAAAATAGGACGGGTGGCGGCGGCGGCCAAGAGTGCGAGGGAGCCGTTGCTCTTCTGAGTTGCTCTCCTCTAGACGCGGCGGGTGGGGGACGGCCTGGCCCGCGGCAATCAGCGAGAACTTGCCCGCCAGAAGAATATGAAGAAAACACAGGAAATAAGCGAGGGAAAAAAGGAAAGAGGATGGCTTGACTACTTCTCAGCGAAAGCAGAAGGAGATCATGCAACAGAAGCAGAAGGCAGCTAATGAGAAGTCTATGCAAACAGGAGAAAAATGATCTCTGGCTGTTCAGGAAACCTGATATGCTACAAGATTGAGGATTCTTTAAAGTAAACAAGCATCCCTTGCGTCACACCTCATCCTCATAAAACTGTCTACTTCAAACTTTTTTTCAGCTTCAGAGTGATGTTTTAGCACCATTCTTAAAAGAATGAAACATGCATATGAAAAATAAAAGTTACTTGAACACAGGCCATGTTATACTGTCACAGTTGATCTAATAACTGAGATGGCTACAAAGTGACTAATAGGCAGGTAATATACAGCATAGGTAGCTGGGCAAAAATTTGTGTTCTAGGTGGCATGGAGGGCAGCAGAGATTTTGCCATGCTGCTCAGCATGAAGTACAATCTGAAACTAATGAATTGTTTATTTCTGGAATTTTGCATTTCACATTTTCAAATCATAGTGAGCACTACAGAAACCATGGAAAGAAAAACAGTGATGATGGGTACACTGCCACACCCTTTCTCTTGTCTCCAGACACTGTCCTTGTGACCTACACTAGAATCTCAACATGCTAATTCCAATGATGCCTGAAGGCTTGAATTATAGACTTAATATGTTTAATTGACTTGTAGATTGTTCTACTTAGAGTCTCACAGATGTCTGCAGTTCTATTTCTTCTAAATGGAATTCATCATCTTCTCTTTCAAACTTCTCCCAAAGAGGCTTGTGTTTCCCAATCTTGCTGACTTACCCACCCAGCCAGCCACTTGACCAAGACAGAAGCCTGGTTCCCACCTTATTGTGAACAGATAGAGACATAGGTTTTTCCTGCTTACTTAGTATCTCAGGTATTTTTGTCCATTGTTTCCATATAAGTTCAAACAGGCTCTGGATTATGACAAGGGTCTGAAGCTGGTCCCTCAGCTTCATGCTTATCCTACCCCTTTAGTGTATAGTACACTAAACCTGCAATGGTCTTTGTAAAGAGTATAGAACACTTTTCCCTTCCATAAAGGCCTTCTATGGCTTTCCTCTGCTGCAAACAAAATTCATGACACACAAACACAAATGCATTCTCTCTTTCCAGCCCATTCCCATCCTTCCTCTTCTTGGCTAATGCTCTCTCCTCCCCAGCTGGAAAGGATATGACTGAATATTATACTGTCCTTCCTTCAGAAACCAGAATTATTCACATTTTTGTAGCACTCTTTGATTATTAAAGCTCCATTGGGAAGTTGATATTAGTGATGTGAAACAATAGGCTATAAGGATGTAGCTCAATGGTGGTGTTTGCCTAGCATGTGTGAGTTACTCTCTAATGCTGAAAAGAAAGACAGAATGGGGGAAAGGAAGGAAAGAAAGAAAGAGAGACAGAAAAAGAAAGAAAGAAAAGGAAAAAAGAAAGAGGAGGAGGAAGAAGAAAGATAATACAAATAGTAATGAAGAGAGATTTAAAGTAGAATGCCAAGGGGCCAGGGAGATGGATCAATGGAATAAGTGCTTCATTGGCAAGTGCAAGGGCCTGAGTTCAATCCTTGATTCTGCCAAAAAAATTTTTTAAAAAAGTGGAATGCCAGCAGGATGCTATAGGGCACCTTCATGACTGGTGATCATAGAAATCAATGCACTTACTTTAGTTATATGCACCAGAAAGTACATTTGCAGTTCCTAATAAATGTGACAGATTGTTTGGCAAGAAGACACAGAATCTAAGGACTAATAGACATTATTTGAGGAATTATATTATTGGAAACATGTATAGCTTCCCAAAATGACTAAGTGGGATGACTGTATTAACCTGAATGTGCAATTTCTGGTGTGCTTGTAACAACAACAAAAGACAGGCCTTATAGTTGTCATGCTTTAGAGTTACACATGTTCCCTTTTTCCTATAGACCAAGTGAAGATATCATTCCAATCCTCTCCTCTTCTGGTTGATGTTTCTCCTCTAAACTCTTTCTATCCTTCTTTACTACTCGAGCATATAAAATATTTACATATAGAAAGGGGCTGACATGAATAATTCCAAATATTGCAAGTTAAAACCAGAAAAAAAGTTGGAAACATTTTCATCTTACTACCATGATGTTCTTAAATTAGGAATATCTTAAAGCACTAAAAGAACAGAGGAAGGAGCATATCGCCAAGGTCTGGTTGTGGCAACAAGTAGTGAAACTGGCATTCTAAGAAAGGTTGCTTGGAAAGAAGGGTTGAGCATGTGTCAGGATCTTAAAATAATCTACTCCCACCTCATACATAACTGAATTACTTTTCTTAAAAATCTGTGTAAAGAAGTATTGTCATTAACCAGTAATACTATGTGTCAGATATGAAGCTAAATACTTGTATTATTATTATTTTATTATTATTATTATTATTATTATTATTTAGTTTTCAGGTATCAGTAACCTGTTTGAGAGGTGGAATCACTTGCCTAAGTCCACACAACAAATAAGTTTGCCTCCTCCAAAACCCAGCTTCCTTCCACAGAACCACATGTTCCAATAAAGGAAGCAAACTATGGCATTGGTAGGAAAGATGTACTTGCTAGCTGTGTGGCTAAGAGAACTAGTGGAGTTAAAACCTTTAAAACACAGAAGGCAGGGTCTAGCACGTGGCAGGCGCTCTGTTATATCTTGTATCTAGCTGTCCTCCCAAAGCCCCATGCACCCGTAGGTGGGGCTTTTGGAAGGTGATTGGATTATGGGGGCTATCTTAGTTATCTTGCTCATTGTGGAGACAAAATGCCCAACACCCACAAGTTAAAGGAGGAAAGGTTTATTTAGTTCACAGCTGTAGAGATTTGAGTCCATAGTCAGCTGGCTCTGTGTGGCACACAGCAGAGGAGCAATCATTTGTGCCAGTGGAAAACAGTAAAAGCAACAAAAAGGAAACAAGACTTTCTGTGCCTTATATTGAATGCAGGCTACCTGCCCTAGGGCACATGTGACACACACACATTTAATCCCAGTGTTGGACCAGGAATCAACCACAAACTCTGTATTCACTACCTCTGAAAAATCCCCCCTCCCTCATGACCACATGAGGCTTTGGGGAGACATCTAGACACAAATCATAGTGAGGGCTTAGAGCTGACCTACTATGAGGAGCTGGGTCTACTCAGGAAGACGGATCACTGTGAGGACAGCTAAGAAGGGCTTGTCGCCCTCCTCAGCTTCTCCCTCCACTCTGCTTCCTGTCTGTGGTGCCCCTGCCCTGTGAGCAGCTCTCCTCCGCCATGCTCCTCCTGCCTTGGAGCCGGGTGACCATGAGCTGAAACAAGAGCCAAAATAAACCTCTCCTTTTGTAACTTATGGCTCTCATAGATGATAGGAAAGAGGAGAAAAAGAAACAGAGATAGGAGTTGAACAGGGCAAGCTTATTTCAGAACAAACCTGAGAGAGACTGCTCTGGCATTAGAGACTAGACCTTTTATAGGGTCATCAGGTGGGGCAGGGAGTTCATTAAAGGAGGGTGGGGCAACTGCCAAGGATGCTTCCCTGCAGGCAAGGCTTAGGTCCTTCCCTAAAATACAAAAACAAAACAAAACAAAATCAGAACCTGCTTTACCAGAGCAACTAGACTAAACCTCTGACCTGGGTGGGACTGTGTTAAGATTTGATGGAGAGGGCTGGGAGTGCAACTCTGTAGTAGTACAGTACTTACTTAACATACACAAGGCCCCATGTTCAATATCCTGAATCAAGAAAGAAAGGAAGGAAGGAAGAGAGAAAGCAAGAAAGCAAGAAAGCAAGCAAGCAAGCAAGCAAGCAAGCAAGCAAGCAAGCAAGCAAGCAAGCAAGAAAGAAAGAAAGAAAGAAAAGATAAGAAAGAGAATTTAGTGGAACCAGGGGGCTGGGAGAAGATAACAAGATAGGTATAAGGATATCACCTGGCAGTTTAAGAAATGGTCATTAAACACCAGGCCACCAGACACAGATTGTAGAGGGGAGATTTCAAATAGCTTCACAATGCTAGCTGCAAATCATCAAACTTTTCAAAGAATACCTTATAGACAGGTAGCCAATGGGATACACACAAACATAACTATAGTAGATTCTTGGCCAATGGGGAAAATCAAAGCTTGAATGTGGTTATTAATGGAGAGTACCTATTATATATGTAATATATTTAAATATACATATATATAGATATAGATATTTTTTATTATTTATTTTTTGTGGAACTGGGGATTGAACTCAGGCTCTTTCACTTGCCAAGGAAGCACTTATTCTACTGAGCCATCTCCCCCGCCCCTTTAAATATATTAACATAGGACCTGCAAGATAGCTCAGTGGATTAAGCACTTGCTTAGGCAAGCGCAAAGGCCAGGGTTCGATCCTTGACACCACATGGTGCACCGGCCCCACCCCCCAGGTACACTGAGCTGGTGATGGAGTCCAGGCATGGTGGTGCATGCCTGTAATCCCAGAACTAGGGATGCTGAAAACAGGAGGATCAGTATGAGTCCAAGCTGCGTAGTGAGACCCTACACACACACACACACAAAAAAAAAAAACTAAATATATTAACATAAATAAAAATGCAATGCATTAAAATGGGTCATGTATATAATAGTTTGTTTAATTTTGTCAGCTGTAACACACAATTAAATACTTAGAGGGAGACACAGGTATAATGAGGGCACAGGTCTCTGAGGCCAAGATTATAGGACATCAGTCATTCTCCCCTGTGGCAAATGATACGATGCATCTCACAGCTGCAGTCGCCCATTGACCTTAAGTATCAGAAGTGGAGAAGATCCACAATTTGCCAAGCAACATGGTAGCCCTGGGATAAGGGTCATACTTCCCAGGCTCCCTTTGATCCAGATTTGCACCGGGAGGAGCCCCAGTCAGTGATAAAGTGAAATGCATCAGCTTCAGGGGACACCCTTTCAGTCACAGGTATCTGTCTTTGGCATTTTGTTTTTGTCTCTTCGCACACAGTTGCCTGGAGTCTGGTTGCGTTAGAACTCCCTTATCAATCTGGACCATGAAGACAAAAATCACACTCTCTAAGCAGTGGCCAAGCCAGAAGCTAGAAAGAGCCTGAGCCCCTGAGGACTACTGCCTTCCTCAGTTTTTCATAAAAGAGGCGTGAAACCTCTCCCATATAAGCATTAGCTTTCCCTGCCTACTCCCCACCTCCGGATGAAAAAGAGGCTGAGACTGATCTCTATATCTCAGAGGTTCTTCCTTGTAAGTCCCTAAGGAAGATAGAGACCCCCATTATTGTTTAGTAGTCTGTGGTTAATGACCATGATAAGCTATCTGAGCTGGATTTTTATTAAACTTTGAAGATTAACAAGATAATGAAAACCTCCAGCCAAGTGTAGTGGCATATATCTATAATCTCAACACTTGGGAGGCTGAGACAGGAGTATTGCTGTGAATTTAAGACTAGCCAAGGGTACATAAACAAGTTCAAAGCCAGCCCACAGTACCCAGCAAGACCTTGTCAGAAAGAAAGAGAGAAAGAAAGAAAGAAAGAAAGAAAGAAAGAAAGAAGAAAGGAAGGAAGGAAGGAAGGAAGGAAGGAAGGAAGGAAGGAAGGAAGGAAGGAAAGAAGGAAGGAAGAAAGGAAGAAAGTGAACACCTCCAAAGAAAATATTAGGCTATACAGGATTTCCAGAAAGCTAATTGGTCCTGTTGGGCAGCTCTGGTTTTCCTGTGATTTCTCAGCTATTTTGCTGAGCACCACCAGCTATTTTGCTGAGCTGCCTGTTAACTAGGACAGGAGAACTGCTGCATTAGCATGAAAAGGACTCTACACTAGGCTTTCCCAGCACAGATGGAGTGGGATGTGGGAATTCAGCGGAGGATGTGATGGAGGGTAGAGCTGGATCTGGGGGTGGGTTGCATCTGAGAATTAACAGCGTGGAGATTGATACTCAGACATCTACGCTAAGACTGAGCTGCTCAGATATACAGGGAGGGTCTGGTGCTAGGGACACAAAAGGAGGGTAGGGAAGGAAGGATTCTAAGCCAGAGGGTGGGCAAAGATGGTACACTGGCATTTAATAGGAAGGTAGTAAGTATCCCTTCTAGGAAGGAAAGGAGGAGGGAGAGTGGGAAAGACGAAAGAGCTTGTGTACATAGCCATATATGTCATAGCAGGCATCAGAAAGGAGCCCCAGTACTTGCCTCCTGGTATTTATATTCTTGAGTACTTTCTTCCTACCATGAATAAGACTGACTACAATGGATCTGATAGGGTGGGAATAATGGTGAGTGACTTCTAAGACGAGACTATACAAATTGTGGAGGATCTCACCCTACTCTCTGTAGGGGAAACCAGCCCTCCCATTGTGAGTACGTTCCTGCAGTACTGTGAGGAGTTTCATGTGGTGCCAACAGCCAGCCACTGAGGTAGCCATCTTGGAAATGGACCCTCTAGTCCCAGGCCAGCCATCAGTGCTCTGAGTCCCAACTCCATTCTGACTGTAACCTTATGAAACACCTTGAAGCTGAACTACCCAGCTTGGCCATTCTAATATCCTTGACTAAAAAAACTGTAAGACAATCATTTATTGTTGTTTTAATCCCATTTATAATTTTATTTAATTTATTAAGCAGCAATATATAACTAACACAAACTATATGCATTTTTTTCATACATGTAAAATGTTTCACATTTTCTTTCTTTTTTTTTTTTATCTTGCCTCAGGTTTATTCGTACAAAGAGCACAGGGGGACACCAGCCTCCCACAGATGGCACCCCAGGGGTCACACCAGTCCTTCTGCTTTTACATCAGCAAATTCAGATGCTTTTTACTGTGTTGCCCTCACAGGATCCTGGGCACCTTTGGGGTCCTGGGTACCTTTGGGGGCCTGGGTTGGAACAGAAGCTGGAGCCTGGGCCTTTGGCCAGCAAGGCCTGCTACCCTTGGCAATGCGGGCACAGATACACTTCCCAAGCTTGGGGTGGGCAATGTAGGCAAGTGGAATGAGCCTGCAGTTTACTCCTTTTGGAATGATCTCGGGCTTGAGCTCCTTGGGCTTGATGAGGGCCGTGATAGCCTCGGCACATGCACTCATGGCCTTGGCAGTGTTTGCTTGCATCTTCTTGAAGTCCTTCTTGTTGTGCTTCTTGGCAAAATGCATGTTCCTAGGGAACTTGGGATCTACCCCCTTCAGAGATTCATATCTTTGTGACAGAGGTTTCTTGATGCCATTTCTGTGCCATATTTGGGACTAGTTATGCATGGTGTGGTTCTTGGACTTGGCCATAACTGCACTGCAAACCACGGCTGCCAAGCACCTGGAACTGGAAGAGGGAATGAAACCTTCCATATTTTCCATGTCTATAAATTATACTACATATACAAGTATCAAAAGAGTGTGTATTCATTGAATAATAGTAAATCCAGAAATTCCATCCCTCCAGAGATGATACCATGCTCTAGGCTTTGTTATAAGTACAATATATGTGCTGAGTATCATAATGCTCACAACAAGCCTCATGAGTAAGCATTATTGCAATCCTCATCTTAAATTAATAGAGAAACCAAAGCAGAGTTCAAGTAACTTGCAAAAAAGCAGAGGAGATAAATTTTTAGCCCAGAGAATCTAAGCCCATCATTATCTTATAGAATGACACATGTGGCTGATATTTTGTATTTCCTATCAGTATTTTTTCTATATATTTTTTAAAGTTAATAGACTTTCAGTGCTTCTGATTGAACCCAAGTCCTTGCATAAGTAGGAAAATGCTTTATACATTGCCAGCCCAACAGATCTCATTTTCTACAGAAGTTTTAGGATTATAGAAAATCTGAGCAAAAAGTACAAAGAATTCCCATATATCCTCTCTCCTCACTCTTTTCACCTATAGTTTTCCTCTTATTAACATAAAGCATTAGTGTAGAACACTTGCTGTCATTGATGAGTTAATATTAACATTCTAAGTCAAGTTTATAATAGGTCTTATTCTTGGTTTTCTACATCCTACAAGCCTTCTTTTGAGTTCTAAAAAATATATTTAAAAGTTGATGTGTATATTACAGAAAACAGAAACATAAGAACCAAAGAACAAAGTCATTCATAGTCATAAAAGACTTACTTGGATATGTTCTCCTAGGTCCCGCATGTTCACACATGACATGCTGTTTCATGTGACTAAGACCAAACAGTGTCTGTCATGCTTTCCCACAATCTCAATGTCCTATTCTATGGTTCTGGACAATCATATATGAGATATATCCACTGTGCTGGATGCAACAGAATACACTTCACTGCTCTGAAACTCTCTGTGCCCTACTTGTTCCTCTTCTCCTGCCCATCATTTTTAACAGAGCTCATGTCACACATACTAATTTTGCATCTTATTTTTACCCAACAACATTACATAATAAGCATTTTTCCATGTCAGTAAAACTTATTTATAAACACTATTTTCAATGCTTGAATGATATTTTATGTGTGCATGATAAACCCTAACTAAATTAGCCTATTCTCTTTCAGGGGACATTAAAATTGTTCTGCTAGAATCTTCTTGTAAAAAGCCGGGCGTGGTGGCGCATGCCTGTAATCCCAGCACTCGGGAGGCTGAGGCAGGAGGATTGTTGTGAGTTCGAGACCAGCCTGAGCTACAAAGTGAGCTTAAAGCCAGCCTGAACTGCATAGCGAGACCCTGTCTCAAAAAAAAAAAAAAAAAAAAAAAAGAATCTTCTTGTAAGTCCTGAGGTGATGGGCTCCTGACAACTCAATTCAATTAATTTAATTGCATACCTGTCCAAGAATGTGTGTGGGCTTTAGCCAACATGGACAAATGCTATGATTTTAACATCTTTAACCCAGCTCTGTCCAAATTTAAAAATTATTCACTCTATAAATTGTTTCTAGCCTGTGAGTGTGTTTATTCTATTTACCCCCCAACACCTGGCTTCTTAGAATAAGTTCCCCACATTTCTCAAGAAATGGGTTACTTGGAATAGATTAAAAATTAAACATCTAAAAACTCTTTACATCTTACTTCCCACATCCAACCCAGCCAGATTTTCTGATGCCTTCCTAGGATTAACCAGGGTATGAAAACAAACAACACATACATGGGTTCAATAAAAAAAATTGATACTGACTCATCAGATATTCTGTATTTCTTTCTCCCATTTCCAAACTCCCTCATTGAATTCCAAGTTTGATTTTTAAATTGTTATACTGTAAATTCCTGTCGGATTAAATCTTTATGACTCATCTGCACTTTCAATTTCCTCTAATTGAAAATTTTCTTACTTGTGACTTTCTACTTACCGCAGTATCTTTTGTGTGCCAGGGAACACCTCAGTCTGTATTTCAGAAAGAAACAGACCTGTTTGGGCTAGCCCATTAGTCACATTAATAAAAAAGGATAATACACACACACACACACACACACACACACACACACACACACACACAAAGTCAGCTTAAGTCTTTCCTTGTTCTCTGTCTCTC
>PVKA01041498.1:0-18047 GCA_004027165.1 Ctenomys sociabilis | reverse complement strand
AAAAAAGAAGTTAAGGCCAGATTGCCAGAGACCTCTTCCTGCCAGCCCGCTCTGCCTCGGCCTCTGTGCTCACCAGACTGAGCCCCTCTGGAACTGTGCATCCCCTTCTGTGTGCTGTCACAGGCAGAACCAGAGGACCAACTCAGTCTTAGGGGAGGTAACACTGTTTTTCAGAGGGTCTTGCTTGGGTCTTGGGGAAAAGTGGCGTTCTGGCTGTGAGTTCCAGCCTTCCTTTTCTTTAACTGTCTAGACTCCACCTCTCCCATTCTAAGGGGACGTAGGTGAATAAGGCCCACCAAAGCATGTTATACCTCCTCCTCTTCTTCCTCCTCCTTTGTAATAGTACAGTGCCACCCACTTCCCTGGGACCCAACTAGTTCAGAACTATGATCATTAAGACAGGGCAAGCGGTGAAGGAAGAGTTGGTTAAGCAAATTGACCATGTAAACAAGATTAGAGGGGACACACTTAGACTGTTTAAGTATTTTAAAGGCCTATTTACCTCCAACTACCACTCTGTTAATTACACATCATTCTTCTTTTAACTTACTCCTCCAAGACCTCTCCACCAGCAGCAGCCTTTTACTTTGCCTCCTCTCAACACATAGCCCTGCAGGTCCATGTGGCACCAATGAGGGTGTTGTCCACACCGACATGAGACAGCTGGTTTGAGATGTAGAGGTGGCTTGTGCAGAGTTACTTAGTTGGCAGAGAGGGAAGTCTGATGTAGATGCTACACATGCACCTTCCTGCGCCTTGTGCAGCATACATACATTGTGCCATGATGGGTCAGGCCCATGGGGACCGTACTAACCCAACTCTGAACTCTTTCTCTGTACAAGGAAAGACAGGAGAGCAACATCAACAAAGCAGATCCTCAAGAGAGGCTGTGGACATACTGAGGAAGGAAAGGTTGAGGAGAATTCAGAGCAGTTTCATGGTAGAAGTTGCCTCGAGACTATCTCTAATAAGGAAAAGCAGGCTTCCAGCACATGAAGATTATTTTAAGCAAAAGCACTAAGGACAAGCCCAGCCAAGAGGCAGAGGCAGGAAAATCTTGGGTAACATGTGGTAACAGGTGTGTGGCTCAGTGACCATAGTATGGATGTCAAGAAACAAGAATAAGAGTGGAAAGTGAAGGGGAGTCCTGCTCCTCCTTGGGTATTTTGTACCTTCCAAGTTCCACTGAGATCCAACTGGCTCTGTCTCCCAGGTAGAGGAGACCTTTGAAAACTTACTGTGAGTCCAAGACACTGTTTTAGGACAAAGTAACACTTGGCTCAATACTTTCAGAGCCCCACAGGATGCTTTGTTAAAAAAGTAAAACTGTTGTGGTCCAGGAAATCTGAAAGTTGACACTTACGGAATCACTGAGTTAGACTTGATGTACATAACATAACATAATCTAGTTATTAAAGGTGCTGGGAGATCTCAGAGTTTTATTTCTCATAGAAAATCCACCGAGAATGACTTCCAGGACTCCCATGAGTACCAAAATCCACAGGTGTTCACCCCCTTATGTAAACGGTGGAGGACTTCCTGCAACTCTCTCTTTATTTTGAGTCATCTCTAGTGTTCCTGTTGTCAAACACAGTGATGCAAAGTGACTACTGTACTGTTTAGGGGATAAAAATAAAAGTCTTTATGTGTTCAGTATAGATGCAATGTGCTTTGAATTTTATCATTTTAAAAAGATTTTTTTACATTGACCATCTTAATTAATAGTAATTGCATATATAAGGTACAGTATAACATTTCAGCATACATACATGTATAATGATCAGAGAAGCTGGCATATCTTTTACCTCTGATATTTATTATTTCTTTAAGGAATACTTAAAACTCTTTCTGCTATGTATTTTGAAATACTCAATTAAATGTTGTCAGCCATCATTTACCTGCCTCTTACTGTACAACGCTGGGAGTTATCTTTTTATCCACCTTCATCTTCTCACCGTCTTCCCTCCATGACTCATACCATTCCAAGGCTCTGTGAAGCATGGTCGTATTTTGTAGTTCTATGAAATCAATTTTTTTTTAAAAATTTGTGTATTTTGGTACAGAGTCTCACTACACAGCTTGGACTAATAGTGGTGTTGTTTTCAGTCTCCCCAGCACTGGGATTATAGGTGTGTGCCTCACACCTGTGCTCAGTCACCCGAGGGTAGGGCCGGCAGAGCATGCAGTACCAGGGATTGAATGCCAGTCCCTGTACTTGCCTAAGCAGGTGCTTAGTCTGCTGATCTATCTTGCCAGCCTGAAATCAACTTATTAGCTGTATTTTACAAAGCTTTGTATTTAACATTAGTTGCGCTTATTAAACATGTTGAAAAGGGCTATGTAAGTAAATAAATTTATAAACCAAGTGGAATGAATTGGCTCTCCAAATCCTGCCTTCAGTATCTGCAGTTTCAACCAACCACAGATGAAATAACTGGAAGACATTACATTAAACAGCATAAGCCAGACACAGAGAGACAAACACCTCCATGCTTTGGGAAATGAAGTTGTACTTTGGATTGAAAGGTGAACATGTGGAGAAAACTCCTCCCCTTGTCCTATAGATGAAGTCATTGATAACTCCTGACCCTAGACCCTAAGTGCACTGGTTTTTATAAGACAAAGACCTGAGTCCCCAGTTATGCTCAGCCTTTGTCCACAGAACAATCCTGTCCTAAAACACTTATGGCCCTCAGAGCATGGCGTCTGTCCCAGAGACTTCATTCATCAAGAGAGGCAGCCTCAAGAAAGCTGTCACATGTGCTGGAACCCCACTAATATAATTCTAAATTTTAACCTTATCCCGCACAGTCTGTACAATGGAAACATTAAAACCCAAGGCTAGGGTACGATGCATGGGAATACAGTGACACCTTGGTTCATGAACTTAGTTGCTCCCCATTTTGGGCAAGACAGCATGCTGGTATTTGTATAGGAGTGGTGGCCACAGTCATGTTTATCAACAAAGGTAGATCCTGAAAGCCAACATTTGCCTGAGCCACGTTGTTCGCAAACTGAGGTGGACCATAGTGTCACATAGCATTTCTTTTCCTCTGCACCTTCTCAAAGCTCAGACTGCCTACCTCCTGAGCTGCACATTCTAGTACTAAACACCGTGAGATTGTTTTCTCTATGTACACACTCAGTTTGTGTAAGATCTCACCCCATGTCTCACCCCATCTCTGACACACAATTCTTATACCTGTGGTGGTCTGTGGGAAAATATATTCCTCTTATCCCAGGGTCTCTCAGCTCTGCGAAACATTTCTATTTTGCTTTTGTTCTTATCAAAGTGTGGACATTTTGATACTGGAAATGGATTTCCTTTCAAGCCAGTAGTTCCTTGGGTTTCACCAGAGGACCTGATCGCCCAGCTGCTGGGGACAATGGCAGAGCCACCGTAGTCTTCTGATGTCTTGGCAGCACAGTGTTGAGAGTGGTTTCCTTGTGGGAATGTTCTGGCATTCTTCAAGAGCAGCTCAGCATGCTGGTGGCATTTCTGGAACACTGCAGGGCTCCGGCACCCATCCTCCTCACCCGCATAATTAATTTTCTGATTACACCACAGACACAAGGACAATGGAACACCGTGAGGTTCGATTTCCTTATTAAAGGTCTCTTCTAGCACATAGGCTACAAGACCACCCTGAGCATTCTTTTTCTAAAATTTACTTATTTTCTGTTGTCTCAGTTCAAGTTATAGATAAGACTTGTTATCATTTTCTGATATTACACAAATATCCTGAAAAATTCCTTCTGCAGAGGGATTCCTCAGCTCCCACTGGATCCCTTCAAAAACTCTAGTGGACAATGAAGAAGATAGGAAAGGGGGCCAGGCCCAATCCACCCCCAGGAACCCTCAGATATATTCTATCTGTTTGCTTCTACTCTTGATTATTTGCTAATGTGCATAAACTGGGCTATTTCAATCTTTTCAAAAATGTTCACCTTTTTTAAAAAATTAATTTTATTGATAAAAAAATAGCAATGAGACAATATCAAAACAGGTTAGTAGGACAGTTACAATAATTAATGCAGTGCACTGTTATGGTCTACTGGACTATATTGGATTCTTTTGCTGAATTCACACGCCTACAATATTTGAATGGCAATGGAATACCCATCTCTGACAAAACTAAACAAAAAATGTCCATCTTTATGTTACTTTCACTGTAGTCCAGTAGCTCTGGTGGCCTGGACAGGCATTCTTGGGCAGCAGCATTTGGGGAGCTGGGATGCAGCCCACTGCAGCACCGGCCAGCAGCCCCTCGGCCCCTCCCCTGGGCCTTCTGCTCCCTTAGTTGTCCAGCCTGGGCTTTGCATTCACTGGAGTTTGCCATCCTGTTTTTCCATGCTTAGCAGTGCCATCAGCTCTAGACTCACTGTCTGCTTTCTTTGCTTTTGAACGTTAATGTGGCCCTAAGTAGAATCTTAATTGAATCTAACATTCTTCAGGTACCAATACACTATCAGAACTTCAAAACTGTGACCCTTGAAATGGAAGGCTGGCGAGGCCCATGCAGCAAATCAGCAGGATGCGTGGCAGTGGTCTACTTTGCTGTGCATCGTGTGGGCAAGGCCTGAGTTACCACCCTTTTCCAGGGACTCCTTGTAGTGCAGGGTTCACAGAGTAGCTGTCAGAAAAATACGAGACTGCTTCTGTGCCACAGGCATCCATCTTCCGCTGTGTGGAGTAAGGGGGACTGGACGCCCCTGGAACCTGTGTGCAAAGACCCTCAGGCGGCAAGCTACTCTGTGGCACCATGCTACATCTGTGGCCCTCCTTGCTTTGGAACTACCATGTCTTGCATTCCCAGGTCAAGGCAGGGAGTGAAATAGTAAGCTCTCTGCTTCAGAGAAATCTAGGGCTCCCTTAGATCTTAGGAGAACACATTTCCAATGGATCTCAAATCTTTTGGGGTTTAAATTGGTCAGCATTTGGCCAAAGACAACTTGCCTGTTTCTAAGGGAGAAAAAAAAAGGGGGGGGGGGAGGCTTCTGGAGGCTCATGAAAAACACTCCAGGAGCTTTTGGACTGCAGAATGGCTCTTGCAAAACAGCACTTGGATGATTTACGTGTAAATGAATCAGAAACATGTGGGTTGAATTTCCTTATGAATACAGATGGGTTTAAAAATTAACGGAAAAAGTGTTTGGCAAAGTGCTTTTTGGGTTTTGTTTTAATTGAATCTAATGTCGGGTGAGGAGCAGGGCTGCTGGAAGCATGCAGGCCTCAGGACTCAGGTGCAGCCTGGCCTTGCCAGTCCAGGGCAGCATTTGCGGTAGTGGGATTCACCCCAGAAGGCATATTTTTACAGACGTAATGGTCAATGGATGAAGACAGTCACATCCCAGGCACAGTCAGCACTGATGGGGACATTACTTGATGCTTAGACATGCCATTTCAAAGAAGCAAGGACTTTTTCTGTCTGTGTCTTAAGAGGACACTAAGTTATTGCTGGGAGCTGAGGACCACCATTGGCTCTTGTTCTGATATATGCATCTCTCTCACACTGATCTACTTAGAGTTGCCACACAGCTTTAGTTCATTTACAACTCTCTGCTTATTCTGTTACGGGGGGGGGGGGGAATGCCTAGCGACAGAAGAGGATGTATAGCCTAGAGAAGCTACAGTGAGCACGGGTCACGCTGCTAGCTCGGCAGTTGAAGAGGAGGGTAAAAAGCCTAGCCACTAACCTATCTCAGGTCCTGCCTAGGAGCTGAACTCAGGCTAAGCACAGGACACCTGCTGTTTTATTGAAATCTTCTCCAACACTGTGACCAGTGGCATGTTCTTGCTGAGAAGTCTGAGGTCCAAGGAGCTTCCTCAGGGGGAATGTCCGCCAAAGCACAAGAGCTGGAGGGGAAGGCCTAGGCCGGCCCATCCCATGCTGTCTAAATGCTCCTGAGTGGACCCCCAAATCCAGGTTTTGGAAAGAATTCTGGTTGCCTGAAACAGTCTCTGTTCATCCTGGGATCTCACTGTGGCTTTGCTAGGCTACTGTTTTCTATCAAACTTGGTCAGATCATTCGAGAAATCTTGAGTCAAGCCATGATAGGGAAGACATTCTATGGTTTCATGCGAATTTTTCTTCAGCTCTCACTCCAAGCTTTCTCCCAACATTATATTCCCAGGGAGCAATGCCTGCTGTCTCTGGCACTTCCTTTTCTAGTCTGGGACTGAAGTAGAAGCACTCATAGCTGCTTGGTGGCTTGCTTTTCCTGCTAAAATAAGTTGCACTGGGCAGGGCTATGGTTTTTTTCCTTCTTTATTTTTGTAGATTACAGGCAATTGTAATGAGCCAGTTCTTTAATTTTTGGATGCGAAGGGAAGGAAAAGAAGAATGACAAATTGAAAATATTCTCACTCGTTTGCAAGGTTTGAGGCTGCAACTTTTCCAGCAGCATTCAAACTATGCAACTTTCTAATTATATTTTAAAATTAAGATCAGGTTCAGAGGGTACTTAGGATATTCTGCTCTGTTAAAGATATGTACATGTTACTATAATTTTTCATACAGCACATATATTCTGTAACAAAAATTCATTCCCAAGAAGAGGAGAACACATCTGTGGTTAATATTTAATCAATGTAGTCATGCAAGGGTCTTTTTTTTCCCCCGCAGTGAGCAGTTTCTATGCAAAAACATTGACTTCTTTTTTCTCTTTCCGTAGCGATATCTGGCATGATCGTTCCTCCAATGTGAAAGAATTGCCTTGAAGAATTGTATTAATGGAGAGGTTGGATTCTACGACACAGTGATCTGATACAAGTCCCAGAGTGGAACTTTTAACTCAGGCCTTTTTAAGAGGAATCACAATAACTGCAGATTTTTAAACAAACAGAAATCACCAACTTTACAAGTACCGAAATCGGAAGGGATCTGCCAGTGCAGGGTGTTCTTTAAAGTTGTGCCCCCACGTGCGGGGGATATATTTATTCTGTATTGATAAAAGCAAATCCACTTTTTCTTTCTCTCTCTCTCTCTCTTTTTTTTTAAAGCTTAACTCTGCAGTCATTTGTCTTTTATAAACCGTAAAGCTAGAACCCAAGGGACACTATAAATAAGATTCCATGTTTTAATTTATGATGTTTTTAAAGCTGTGTAAAGGGAGAATGAAGTGGTGATATTTACAAAAAAGTTAAAAAAGTAAAAAAAGAAAAAAAAAAGAAAGCTTGTATGGGACAGAATAGGAATGCCAGTTAGATTTTTTTAGAAAACTAAGGGTCGGCTTTTGCGCCTTAAAGCATATCAAACGGTAGATAGCCCAGACAGTGCATTTTCAATATCTAACTTAACACGCCTCCCTTAGCAGCGCAAGCTTATTTATCTCTTTTGTATGGTTGTCTTAAGTAACTGTAAATAAATGCAGCCTGGAACATTACAAAGTGGTGTAAGTCATTACATTTTCCCCTTCTACTCAAAAAATCCAGTGCCTCTAGACAGATTGTTAGAACTGCATATTTAAATCTGGTGTCATTCTCTCTTTCACGTATGTCCCCTCCTTCTGAAGCCAATAGCCTCCCAAGAGCTTAGTGGCACACAGGTTGTGTGAGAAACTCTTGGAGATTTCCTGGATTAGGGTCTGGGCGTAGAATTCCGTCCTGCCCACCAGTTATCAAGCCAAAACCTCACGGACGCTCCACCATCCATGGGTTTAAAGTTTACTCTAAAATTCTAAATGCTGACCTTATACTAATACTCCAAAAGAAATAAATAAGTGAAAAACAAAACAAAAACAAAAAACCAGGAAAGCAATCTGGCACACATTTCGATTTTCCCATTCAAGATAGGGCCTCTGTGATTCCACGGAATTATTTGTGACATAGTAGGTTAAAACAACAGGTGAAGTGCTGTGGAGTGAAGGGTAGAAGGAACTGGGGGAGGAGAAGGCTGAACTCCAAACAGAGTTCTGTTGTATGGGAATTTCTGCTTTCATTAACTGAGAAGTGTTCTCAAAAATAATAGCAAAGACGCAACAAAGCTCTTAGGATGCATTTGCCTGATTTTTTTTTTCCTTTGCTGTTGTGTTTTTGTATGTAGTTATAAATATTGTAGATTTTTTTTGTGATTTTTTTTTGCCAAAGTTGTTGTTCTATTTATACATTTTAATGTCTTAAGATGGTTTTCCGATCTCACAGGAAGATTTTACTGCATATTTTGCAAGAAAAAAAAAAAAAGAAAAAAAGCTCACTACCTTTAGCTTGCACATGTTTGCAACATTAATTGAAAGGCTTTTGTTTTAATGGGGATTTTGTAAAATATCCATATAAATAATGTATTTATCTTTGGAATTTGTACATTGCTTTTTCTCCTCCTTCCCACTCCTAGTTTATTTTATTGTGTATGTTTGCTATGTGAAAAGTGGGTATTTGTTTGGTCATCTACCATTGTATTAGCTGTTTCAATGTGATTTTTAAACATTTCATTTATAGTTACTATATTTTTAGTATTGTTTTAAACCATGCTTCAATTTTTTTTAATTTCCACCCAAAAGCCATTGTCTATTTTTGTATGATTTGTAAGTTAAGAAGTTTTTTCCAATATATGGCAAAAAAGTAGCATATTATTCTTGTAGTATTTAGTTCTGTAGATTCGAAAAAATGTATCCTTTGCTTTGAAAGCTTACAAAAAACCTAATGCTGTTTTACCCTATTAATATGCATGGGATCTCTCCCTTTGGAGTGACGCATTTTGTGCATTAAATTTGGGGGAGAAACTTCATAGAAATCAGTGAACATACTTTCTTTCTTAAGTCTGCTTGTATATTTCCTGTCTTTCACATAAATATAAACCAGCAGATTGGATGCCTTAACAATGCAATCATATTCATTTCACTCGTACATTGTAACCGTGCACCAGAACTGTCGGACATCACTAACATTCTAAGAAAAAAGAAAAAGAAAAAAGAAAAAAAAAAAGAAATTGAAAAGCACAAAAGAACTGTTTTGTTACCTTAAGACAATGTAACTTTTCTAGTAGAGCAAGAAATCATTTACGATAATGCTGCAACTGTGCATGCCCCCCCTATGGATTTTGCAATGGTTTCCCTAGACTGTCAGAGTGCGATTTTTATGGGTTGGGAGGGGGTGGGGGAGGGGAGCGGTGGGGGGAGGGAGGGATGAAAGCTGATTTTTCATGGTGAGAAATAATGATGAATAATAACAATAAACTGGAAAATGTAAGCAAGGTTTAGCATTGCTTCTCGGTACTCAGAAAGAGTGTCTGAACTCGTGTGGTAAGTGCTGGCCTGAAGATGTATACAATTTAAAGCCATATTTTGTCTGGTGAGCCCCTTAACTGTTTGCAAAGGATTGGATGGTCAAGCCAGCGCCGTGACTGGCTCGGACCCTCACAAAAGACGCCACCAATCTGTTAGCCATGTGCCATGGTTAGAACTCTTCTTGAAAGCCCAAAGAGCCTTTAAAAATGTGTATAATTTGTGTTTTGTTGCTTCTATTTCTATTGACTAGATGGAAAGATATTCCGGCCTTCTACACAATCGTTCCACCAGTTCCTTGAAAATTTGTCCCCCTAAGTACAGAATATGGCTTTAAGAAGGAGGCGAAGTAGAGACTTCAATTGAGATTTCAGTTGTGGGGAGGAATAGAATTTCTGGATGACTGGATTGCGTACCACGCCCTGCCCTCGTATTGTACTAGGATGCAGCTTAAGGAAGTCATCTCTAAATCTACTAACCTTTCACCTTCTTATCCAAACTTTTTGAATAGACACACACTGTACAGTTCAATTGTTAGAGAACCTAACTACTGTAGAGATTGTTATAATTTTTTTCTTTCTTTTTTTTCTTTTGCAAAACTTCAAGCTGTAAAAACTTTTCAACTTTCACGATATTTAATTAAAGTTACTTCCTGTCTGTGATGGCAGCTCCGGGTTGTGTATTCTTTTCTCTATTTCAGTTGAGCCCAAGTCCGGTGTCATCAACAGGCCTGTGTTTGCAGTTGCGCAGACCAGTGCTGACACCTGGAAGGAAAAGGATTCAAGCTAGTCCTGGGGCACCCACTTCTTTGTAGGTCCTTGGGGATTTGCTCCTCTGGGTTGCAAATTGAACACACGCAGCGCATTGCTGCCCTCTGCTGGCCGCAGCCAAGTGTACACTTACCTGTGCTTGGCCCATAGAAGAGCCAGAAGCCCCCACAACTCCATCAAACAGTGAGATTCTCCCCTGCGGTGATTAAATGGTGAACCCAGGAGCTGGTCATTCTAGAAACTATCCTCTGTGCTACCAGTCTGAACCAAGCTTTTCATGTACAGCTGCTAATTAATCCCACCGAGCCTTCTGGTCAATTAATTATGTGCCCTGGCTCACTGGTGAGGCATTTCGTAAACTCAGAACCTTCTATGACTTGTATTCTTTAATCTTTTGTGGATAAAATACTTTTCCTGTTGGACAAAGAAAGCCCCACACATATATTTATTTACAGTCAAATATTCCATTCTCCTATAAAGTTGTTAATTTTGGGTTCCATCTTAAAAAAAAAAAATCACACATATTTTTTCTACTTTGCAACTATTGGGCATGATAAGGTTAACAATGCTCATGAAATGCCTCTAAAACAGCAGAAATGCCCTAGACCAACAGGAGCTTGATAGCCAGAGGTAATAGATGTCACATACTGACACATTTTGGATGAGCATTGTTGATATGATACAGCTTGGCTATGGAATAGGACCCAACTTGAGGGTCATGACAAGGCATAAAGGATAAGTTCATGAGTAAAGAAACTGCCATTGAGGGAACCCAGAATGATTGGCTTGGTTATCAATATATGTTCTTGAGATTCTGCGCTACCCCCAGAAAATAAAAATTGAGTCGGTGGCTCCTGTCTACAGGATGCTCATGGTCTCACACAAGACAAATTTATGTTCAAGCCATGCTAGACTGGAGTGGTGGGACAGGGTGAGCCAGGATTCTGCAGTGTCCAGAGAGCAGAACCACTGCGAGCACTCTGAAAACTGACTTCTGCCTTGCCTAAGCCCTACTCTTGCCAATGCTCATTCATGAATTCATTCACACGTTTATTCAAGCTTGCTGTCCCTCTGGTATCAGATGAGACACACTGTATTGACTAAGACATTGTCACTGTTCCCACTCTTCTGGTGCTTGTATTTGAGTAAGGCAAACAGAACATTAAACAACCACCTATGCACATTTAACCCACTAATAACAGCAATGCAGGAAAGGTCTGAAATGTCAGACAGTTCACTACAGGGGGGACCTGATTTAGTTTGAAGTACTGGGAAAGGCTCTTGGAGACTGTGGCCACTGAGCTGAGGTGTGAAGGGTGAGTGGGGCACCGTGGGTTCAGGGAATACAGGCAATGGGCAGGACCAATGGGCGTGGTGGAAAAGGGGCACTCAATACCAGGACTGTATGGATGGGTACAGATGCCCGTGATGAGACTGTAAGGCATGGAATTTCATTTTAGAGCACGCATTAAGCCCCTCCCACAGGCATGGCACTGTAAATTCACAGTCCCACATCTATCTGTTGGGGTGATGGTGATTATAAAGAGGGGTTCACCTGGGAATAAAACAGCCAGAAAGAGGTGGGCCTGGCAGGCTCCATTTAAAGGGAGCATCTCGCTTACTCCAGATAATCACTCCCACACTGGAATGTGGATGCAACCATATCTGTCCTTGGCTGTGTAGGAGTTCCAGATGTTACTAGATTGGGGTATGTTTTGTTTTTGTTACATGGCATCTACTCAGAAAAGTGATTTAAAATATAACAGTATAGGGCAAACAAAGCCCATGAGCCCCTACTTTTACACGGGGATCCAAAAGCAAAATGAAGTCAGACCATTTTCTCTTTTCCAGTAGCAACATACTTGCAGGCCAAGAGATGTTTATTCTGATATTCTGGCGAAGAGACAAGTTACTCAAGGCAATGTCTCTGAGGCCACCAGGTGTTGTGTTCCTGGAGACAAAGGAATGCTACCAAGAAGGAACTTCTGCAGGGCGCTCTGCAGGATGGCCAGGAGTTGGCCAAACACGGAAGGGAGGTGTGATTAGTATCCTGAGAGCGTCATGACGCTTTGAAGAAAAAAATCCCTTAAAAGTTTCAGAGATTCAGGAAAGTGGAATCATACACTTGTGGAGAAATCCTCTGTCCTCTGCAGCAGTGGCATTCAGTGTACCATATGTAGCTCAAATTTTAAAAATCTCCTCTGCCTACAGCAAGCTCCTTATGTATGAATTCATTTTATGTAAAATTTCCAAGAAGTAAACTTTTTAACCCTCCGTGTTCCAAGTCATTCATGCTCTCAAGAATTTTGGCATTGAAACGACCACCTCCTCCTCTTCTAGCACCAGTTATTTCTCACCATTATATTCTGATCAGCCTATAAATGGGGTCCTAGTAGAAAAAACAAAAATGAGTTGACTTGACTTTACTTTCCATCTTCCCCCAGTCATGCTTCCTCTACAGAAAACTCTAAAGAGTTGTCCCTCCCTCCTTCACATCTTCTCATCATCCCTATCACAAGAGATGTTCATTGTCATGATGGATCGTAGGCGTTTAACACATTGTAAGCAAGGCATCTCAATTTATATATCTTAGAGGTGTCATCTGGATACCTGAAAAATGAATTGGAGGGGAAAAAGGTGAAGTAAGGGAAACGAAGAGGCCAACAGAGCAGTCCAGGCAAAAAATGTACAGCTCAGACCAGGTTACTAGGCAGGAGGAAAGCAGGTAGAAGTACGCTTTTATGGGAGGTGGAACCATCAGAATTCCATGATTGGTGCAATGTGGGGATTGACAGAAAAGACAGAGTCAAGATAATGCTCAAGTTCATTTTGTTTCTTGGTACTGGGGATGGAACACAGTACTTCCTGCACAGCTGATCAGGTCTTGAAACCAAGCTCAGTGCACAGTGCTCTGTTCTCTGGCAAGGGTAAGTGCTATTTAAGAAAAGGTCGACTTCTTAGCTTTTCCCCCGCTACAGAGCGAGTGATGAAGCTTCTACCCATGTTTCCTTCACCTTCCTTCCTTGTTCCAAACATGATCCCCTTCTCTAGAGGCTTCTATATTTATGTTAGGAATGAAATTCAGTTTCCAGAATTGGAAATATTTTTTTTTTCTTTTAACTGAAGCATCAAGCAGTTTTATTTCTTTTCTCTGGAGAGTTATACTATAGTGGGACTGATTTTTTTTTTTTTATCTACTTAGCATACATTTTCCAAATGATTGTAGGATTTTCAAATTCTATATTAAGAACAAAAGTTCTGAGCCCTGAAGTAACTACAGGCCTGATAATTGGCCTTCTGCAGGAAATATCTTGTGCCAGGAGTTATCTTGTAAAGACAACTCAGTATTTCACAAAGATGGTGATGAAATGTCAATAAAAAGAGGTCCTATCCGAGGTGCCTCATTCAAGAACACAGATGTGGATTAGATTGCTCCAGGAAGTCAAAGAGAAATAAATGAGATCCAGGCAAAGCCATGGCCTTCTCTGCAGTATTTATTTTACTGAACTTACTCTTACTGAAGAATGCCTCTGTACAGCCGGGTGCAAAGCTAAGGGCTGGGAGCATGGTCATGTCTTAAATTGATCTGTTTTCTTCTTCCATGACTGCCTGGGAAGATAGAGACATGACTCTAACAGTTGCAGAATCATAATTATGCAGTGAGAGACGTTACCATAACCCTAACATATTGGAGTAAGCAAGTAGCTTCAAATCTGCATAGAGGCAAGCCCAGCTCAAAAGCCCAAATCAATTAAAAGCAATCAAATTACTTATTTATAGCCTTTAAAGGGCATTAAAAGGAATCTAAAGTCCACAGCAATACCTATTAAAATGATCTTCTTCTATTATCTTTTCCTTCACTGCATGCCTCACTCAGACGTGACCTTCCTAATCCATCTGACCCAGAACTCCCTTCTGGCTTTGAGTTGGCATGGTTTCCTTTCCACCTTCCTCAGCCTTCCACCTCTTTCATTACTCTTCCACTAAGTCTCTTTCATCAAGAAAATCTTTCCCTCTAGCACAGTGAAAAAAAGAAAGATACTGTGCTGGCCAAATGCACTTCCCTCCGGCGGGAAGGAAGAGGCTATAAATATTCCCGTCTTCACAATCTTTGACCTGTTTTATTTCTGACAGACAGGAATAGGGAAGCCATGAGCACACGCAGCCAGAAGACTGATCTGGTCATGTTTGAGAGAAGACCTGCACAGGGCATGGAGAGTGAGCAGGGTGAGGTAGCACATGGAGTGGCCTGACGTGGAAGCCTGAGTCTCTTCTGCCTTCAGCAGTGGGTGCCCTGCACATCTGAACATGAGCCACAACACTTGCAGTTGCTGCAAGCCTTGGAACTTCCTTGTGATTTGTTTTGTGGCATTAACTACCAAGACTCGAAGAGAAACCTAGCAATAGGCACAGTTGGAGGAAAAACCTGTGAATTTTTATTTTAAAACTCAGCAGTCATGGTGAAGGAATCGCAATATGAAGCTTAGGAAAATTATTATCTGTGTTGTGCAACCAAGAGCCATTTAGTGAGGGTGTCACCACTGCCGTGCGCAAAGCCAGGCCTGTGTCTACTGAACTTGGACTAGGATGAGTTTATTTAAAATGAATGTTAAAAGTTTAAACTGGCTGTAGATAGCCACATTTGATAAAGTGCTGAACAAGAGAGACTTGAGCTCAAAAAGAACTGTTTAGTTCACAAACACAAGTGAGAGAGTAGAAAGAACTCAGAGAACTTGGGAGGTATGTATTGGAAAATGATGTTCCTGACCTCTGCCCTCCATGCAATGAAATATTCCCAAAGTGAAACAGCCTGCAGACAAAGATAAAAATCAGAACAAAGCCATTACGATGGACCTCAGAAGCACATTCCAAATCAAGGAAGTGACCATCAACACCTTGGGTATGACCTTTGAGAAGAGCAAAATGGCAACTCAGAGACCCTTCCAGCTGCACAAAGGGGCTCCTACAAAGATCACATAGAGGCTGAAGTGGTCATATTAAAACATCACAAGGATAGAGACAAAGACATTTTTGAAGAGATGTGTGGTGTGGTGCTAGCCAATAAAGTTTACTAGAGTTGAATACATAAAAAATCCACACAGCTTTTGAAAGAGTTGTATTGGCAAATATGTAAGCACCTTGGCCTAGAAAAGACTAGGTCTGATGGAGATATAAAAATGATGACTAAATTAAACTCCAGGTGCACGCTGTTGACCACTGAAAATAGATGTAGTGGCGCACACCAGAAATCCCAGCTCTGGGGAGGCTGAGACGGGAGGATCACTAGGAGTCCAAGCTGTGTAGCAAGACCCTGTATGAAATAAATAAGTAAAAGATTAAACAGGAGAAAAATAACTTATTTTTCAAATAACGCTAACCCTTTTCTTACTCTTTTAGAAGTTACAGAAGAGTACAATAAAAATTCCCTGAGGGAGGAAGTTTTAGAAAACAATTGCCTTGGATCCATTTTGATATAGTAGAATTTTGCTTCACTCCTAATTCTAATTTCCCCACTTTAAATATTTTGTTTGTTGATTAGTTTGTGTGTTTAAATGGAGAAACTAATAATTATTAGAGTTAATACTGGAAATTGATAGGGTTAAAATAGGTACCAACTGGTACACCTCAATTACAAAGGATGAAATCCAGGAATTGTCAAGACTTAGTGTTCCTTAGCATTTTATGTTCCCCTAGACAAGCTCTCTGTCCATAGAGCTCTCTCAAAACTGAATTAATTCTTTATTTACTGAATGAGCATTACAGAAAATACTTGGAGAATCACAGTAAGAAAAGCCAAGAGTGGTCTTTACTTGAAAGGGTTCCCACTAAGAGGATAGGCAGACACAAATAAGCTGTTGATGTGTCTAGGAATATTGTATTAAACTGCTTATAGGCTTCTGCAGGAGGACAGGAAATCACCAGAGAACTGAGTCTGAGATCTGACTTTGTCTACAGCCTCCCCAGAGAACAATGAGGTTAAGCTGAGATCAGGAAGATAAATACAGTCAAGGAAGAACATGGAAGAGAGAGGAAATACCTGAAAAAGGTCAGTGTGGCTAGGGTAAGGGAGAGAGGGGGAAAAGTTGAGGCTAAACAGAGGGGACAACCACATCACATGGAACCTTGAGTTATCCAGGATGAATTTGGATTTTTAGCTAAAGACTAAGAGGTCATTGATACTCAGACATTTCCCACAAGAACTGGGGAGCACCTGGAAAACAGTTCTTAAGCAACTCTCTGCCCCAGGGAATTCTCCACCCTGGATCACCACAAGGAGTTCTATGTCTCATCACACCCAGGGCACCATGTGTCAACTAGCAACAATTTGTTCACCTTTGTCTTTCCATGAAGCTCAATATGTTTTAAACAATACCCATTGGGTCACGTAAGGCTTGATAGTTATTTTATTTCAACTATCACTCTTTTTTGTCAAATGTAGTCTCAGGCACAGCAGGTGAATCTTAATGGCTTAAGGAATAAATAGAAAGCTGACGGGCTCACACCCATTAGCTAATGGATTACCAAGCAAAGGGGACCATGTTCCACCCCAGTGCACTTTAGCTTGGGGTTGCTAGGAATTTTAAAGAGGACAAGTTAACACTACATACTCACTTCATGGGCCCAGGGGAAGGGAAATCAAATGCAAATATGGCTCCTTTGATCGACAGGTGAATGGATGTGGCTGTCATTATGTGATCATGCACCTTAGCATTTATTTATTACAGGCTGCACAACACATTCTAGATATACATTGGAGACATTTGACCTACAAGTTTGGTACATGTGTTGGCTATAATCCCACAGACAGAAGGACCCTGCTGGGAGAGCCATTCAACACTCCTGCTTTTACTCACCCCATCTGCAATCCAATAATCCATGGAAAACTATGTAACGAAAAGAGGGATATTTTAAGCATATCTCGTAGAAGGAAATGGGCTCAAAATTCTGTTATCTGGAATGTTCCACACCTTTGTAAATTGACCACCCTAAATCTTGTGCCACACACTCCTTGCCATGGTCTTCAATCAGCTGTTCCAGATATATGTGTCTCATTAGCACCAGAGCAAGGCTATCCCTTTTTTATCCTGAATCTCATGATTTTATTGGGCTATTAAGAGCTTGATTTGTGGGCAATGGGAACAGAGAGAGAGCTCATGCCATGGATCACATTCTGCAGGAGGAGTGGGCGCAGAAAGAGGACACCAGCAGGTAGAACCCAGAAACATACAGACAGGCAATGCTTCCAAGGCTTAGAATGATCACAGCCAGGTCACAAATGCTCTGCCTCACAGCTCTGGTTTGTCCGTCAACCCAAGTGGTCATTGTGGCTCCATTTGACTTGACTAAAGGCAGGTGGGGAGAAAGGAGTTGAAAACTTGCTTTTAAAGAGTGGTATCAGCACATTTAACCCCAACAGGTGAAGGAATGAAAAATCATAGTAAAAGCTCCAGGAAAGTATTTCCTACCAGGCACACCCTGACAAAAATCAGTAGCTAATGATGCACTTCTTTTTTTTTTTTTACAGAACTGGGGATTGAACTCAGGCCCTTACACTTGCCTGGGAAACACTTTTTCCACTGAGCCATCTCCCTAGCCCAAATGATGCACTTCTTGACATTTTCTGTAACCCTCAAGCCAGAGAATCATGGATCCTGGCCAGCAGAAAGTATAACCTTGGAGATGACTCTTCTGTGTTCCTACTTACAGGTTGAGAAGACAGACTCAGGTGGGGGGAGCATCTTGCCCATGAGAATGCAGCAGGAGCAGGGCTGGAGCCGTCTCCAATGCTAGTGTAAGAGCTGGCTGTTTCCAATTCACTTTTCTGGATCAGTAAAGATAGCCAGTTGTAAAAGAGAGTTTTTTTTTTTTCCATTTATTTTTATTTTATTGAAATACAAATGTCAATCAGACAGTTTCAAAACACCATAACCATACAGAGTCGATGAAATAATACATTGCAAACTGTTTTCATAATGTTTTGGTATTGTACAAGGTGCATACATGATATTATATTTACAGGTATTTATGTAGCTGAATTATATCACAGATTCAATA
>PVKA01041497.1:0-18056 GCA_004027165.1 Ctenomys sociabilis | reverse complement strand
AAAAAAAAAAAAAAAAAAAAAAAAAAAAAAAAAAAAAAAAAAAAAAAAAAAAAAAAAAAGTGAGAAAGAAAAGTGAAATAAGAGAGAAAACATTAACCTATGAGAGGGAGAGTAGTGCCCCAGAACTGGAAAATATCAGGGCCTTTGTTTTCAGTCTTTTTTTTTTTTTATTATGTGGCAGAAAAGACCTTTCCCTTGGAATTTCTCACAATATGATTGGCTGTGTGAGGCTATAAGAGCATTAAATAGGCCACCATTTTGTATGCACAGATTCTTAAGAAAGCTTCACTTGTTTTTCTTTCTCCTGACAAAACATTATCTCTAGTAGTATAGGTTGATTAAAAGGGGACCACATGCAAAGTCAAGTGAGCAAGTTAGTAAAGGGAAACATGTACTTTTAGTCTAATGGGCGAAATACATATGCATATATGTTTATTTGTGTTCACTGTGTGTGTGTGTGTGTGTGTGTGTATGTGTGTGTGTGTGTGTGTGTCCAGGTGTAACCTAGACCTTGCATGCCAAGTGACTTTTCTGAAACACTTTTCACCATTTATCTCATTTGTATTTTACTGGGAGTGGGCAACACACTTGAGCTATGGAACTGGTAGAGCTATGCTCTGGTTATCAGGTCTCTTTTGATTGGTCCTTCTAGCATGTTTTAACTTCTAGTCAGGACTTTCAAGAAAGCTTATTGAGGCAGTCCTCCTATTATTTCTCTGTTTACCTGTCCCCTTTCCCTTTACATTCAAGACTAAGGACGCCAAGATAAAAACATTACAGAGATATTCTGCTATCAGTGACTGGCCAGAAGTCTCAAGTCTTTTCCCTAGCTCTATAGTCAGCTTGAGCTCCAACAGAGCCTCCTCAAGATCGAGACAGCCCCACATTGAAATGATCATTTCATGGAGACCATGTGGCAAGGACTTCTGCAGAACTGTCTTGCTAAACCAAAACTGAAATTATGATCAAACAGATCCTATTACACCCTGAAATCTTTCATAAAACAATCCCCTTTTTTTGCACATGGCTTCCCCTATCATTATTAAACCTGAGTAGCCTTTAGCTATTCAACCTGAAGTACATTCCCTATTTTCTCACTTTCTAACTTTATGTAGTATTTGCCTATGCCTTGTGTTGACATGATCTGATTACTCTTTAGCAATGATGAGTTAAGATGCTAGCCACAATGTCTTGAGGACTCTATCTCCTCTCTGCTGGATTTCTTTGACCCACTTAGTGACAAAACGATGCCATTTCCACCTGTAACTGAAGTTTTTGTCATTCTTGAAACCAAGTCCTATCTAAACTCTCCACTACTTTGTATTAGAAGTGGCCAATGCCTTCCATACTTCTTTACTCTCTCAAATACAGCCTCTTGTTTTTATTAAAGTTAAGTGTGACTGTCACAAGATCAAAGTCCTATTAATAATGACCAATATCTAAGGTAAATATTGAAAAATCATTTGATTATTTTTCTTCTTGTACCTACTTGCAAAATGTTGTTTTTATAAATACTTGATGATTTCTTAGCTATTTTCTATATACTAAACAAACATCTTTTAGGGTGACATATTAAAGGAAGTTTTCAAGTCTGTACTGAGCACTATCAGATAGTTGCATTTCCTATATGTTAAATGTTTTTGTTCCCACTAGTCTCCTGAAGGTTGATTTTCCCTGGTGTAATCCCAAGAGAAGCAATTAAAGAAAACATAGCAGTACAAGGAGGAGGAAACCTTCTTTGTTTGTAGTATCAAACCAGATTTTGAGAAAATTTTCAACATACCTCAATGTGATGATCAAAGAAAATATAAAATAAATATGGGAAACAAGAAAATTGTGCATTAATTTAACTTATAATTAGTGAATTGTGCATTAATTTAACTTATAATTACTTGAAATGTTCAGGACATTTTAATGAATGAACTTTGAGATGATTGATTTAACAAATGAAGTATGCCTATTGATCCCTGTCCCACATACCACTGATTATTAACAGTGAAGCAAACTGTGATCATAGAAAATCAATGAAAAAAGACAGGGGAATCAGGGTGTGCTGTGAACATCTGTAATCGCAACACTCTGGAAGGCTGAGGTAGTAAGATCACAAGTTCAAGTCATGCCTGGGCTACTTAACGTGCACTTATCTCAAAGGAGAAAGTAAAAAAAAGGATAAAGATGTATTTCAGTGGTAGTTCTAGTGTTTAATTTCCTAGTGATGGAAAAAAGGCAAGGTCACAACAAATACAATCATACCCTACTCGTACTTTACCCCAGTTCAAATTTCCTCATTGCATTTTGAGGTTGCAGATATTTATCTTTTAATGATCTACTTGGTTAGCAACTATTTGGACTTCTGAGGCATGCCTCTATGGCATAGAACCCTCCACTTGGACTCACCACCTGTCTTACTTTTTTTTTTTTAACATTGCTGCTCATCTTGTTTGTATCGCCTCAATGTGTTCTGACTTTGTGCAGCACTACTTGTTTATATAATACTGTAATTTTGATGACTTTACTGTATACTACAGTACTTTTAAAGTCTGTTGTACATTACATCATTTTTAGAGTCTTTCATTACTTTTAGTTGTATATTACAAGACTGCATGCAGAAGTTATGGAAGTAAAGCAAACTCTTTACCCAGTCATCAACTGACAAATATTCATTGATTCACCATTCGGCAGTAGAAAATCAAGCTGGTTGTTTAAAAAGAAATGTACACACACAAATGTATAGAAAGATTTACTAGGTCTGTTGCATATTTTTGTAAAAAATTTGATTCATTTCTTGGTTATGTTTCTACACTTACAATTTTTTTTTAAGTAGAATATTTTGGAGTAATTTGTGTAAGTTTTAAAGCCAAATTATTTCAGGACAACTTGCATATTTAGTAGTTTGTTCTTCTGCAACAGGAATCATCTGTCCTGCATAAACAAGAGCAACCCACCTGTTAATATGATCTAAAAGTCATTTAGTTCTGCGAAGATCTTTTTGGAAATTCGAATCATATGAAAATCCACTAACTGTACATCTATCCAACATTTATTTCTTGCACATGGCTGTAGCATTATCACAGGTCACGCTTTCTAAACTTTCACATTACACAGCACATTGAACTGCACTCCAAGTGTACATTCAATGCTGAAACGGGTCTGTTAGTATTTGTAAGCAAGTAAGAATAATCTGTTTTCAGAGAACAATGAAACAATTTGATATATATAATTCTCAATGAGATGAATTTGAAATGTTGATTTAGATTCACTTTTTATTGCCATGGTTTTCCTCATAATCACCTTGGATTGACACTGACTTCTACTTCTTAAATTATAGGCTTACTGTAACTACTTTTATAGATATAAGAAGATAATATCTTAATCTTTCTATTAGGAAACTATATTGGCTTTCCAATCAAAAGGTACGACTTTATATCTTGCTTAGGCAGATGACGGGACTGGGGTTCCATTCCTGGGGTGCCATACTGGCCCTTCCCCCATGGTGAGCTGAGACTGATTGAGACCTAGTGTGGTGGTATGCATCTGTAATCCCAGTGTATCCCTACCAGTCTGATCTACATAATAAGACCTTATAGACCCTGTACTAAGTACATTAAAAAATGACTGTATTTTTGTTATTTTGTTTTCCTTAATTTTTGATTTTTTATGAGAGTCAAGTATCTGCTTATAATGTGGATCAACATTAAGACTACATTCTGAGTAACTTATACTTTCTGCCATTTAAAAGTGTACATGAAGCTGTAGTTTGCATGTAGTTATCACCAAATAATAGATACCTTAATAAATTCTTGATGTTTACTTAACATTATTTTAATATCAATGAAGTATTAGTATAATACTTTATGTCAACAAAAGTTTTGTCTTTTCCTTACCTGACAGTGAAATCTTTGCAAAAATATAGTTAGAGTATGCTATTATTATTAGTGCTACTGAGTATTTGAATTAGCTATTTGACTTCATTTAACTTTGTTGTCCCTTTTCAATGAGAGTTATATATTCTTTAACAAACATAGAGACACACACTTAAATGCCAACTTAGGCAAGCACAGGGACCAAGATTTGATCTCTAGCACCACCCACTGTGTCAGCTCTGCCCCCTGACAAGGTGAGCCAGCCACCACAACCCAGAGTGATGGCACATGCCTGTAATCCCAGCACTGGGGAGGCTAAAAATATGAGGATTACTACAAGTCTGAGCTGAATAGTGAGACCTTGCACAAAACACATAAAAATAAAATAAAATAAAATATACATACACTTGACAACTCTGATATTTAGATAACTTCTGTCACATGAAGAGTTTTGTAACTTGTATGAGAAGTCTCTGTGTGCTTTTTCATAACTGCTCTTGTATTAGCATTAGCAACTTCTCTTGTCTTGCAGTAGCAATAGTAATAGAATGATTATAAAAATTGTACTTCTTTTTATCATATTATATACGATAATATTTATTCATATTTCAGTATCTTTTTCATTTTAATCATTTCTGTGCCATGCTTAAACTGCAATACCTTTTTGAATTTAATTTTCATATTATCTTAGTTTTCTCTGATCTTTACAGTTCTAATTCCTTGACCTTGGCACTTTTGAAATACACTGAATGCTTAAGTAATAAATTAGCACCAATTTGAGTTTGACTAGCTATTTTCTCCTTGTTCAGCTGACATCATACATTTCAGAAGGGTGACATTGGGGCTTATGTGCCGTCTTTCATCACATTAGAATGGGATGCATTATAACTAAGTATTAGTGATGTTAAAATCCCTCACTTGCTTAATTTGGCCTTTGGAAGGGTGCAACTTTATTGTCTTCCTTGGCACTTACTGAATTTTAGATGAAGTATCTTAAATATATGTAAATATGAAATATTCCACCTCTACTTTTAGCTTTCTTAAGTGGCCCTTTTCTGCAGCAGCTATTTCTAGGTTTTTCTCATGTTACTTTTTATTTAATTCTCCATTTATGAAACAAATTTGTTTCATCATGAAGTCTTCTTGCTTTGCTTCCTACTACTCATACACCACTTATTCATTAACAAATGTAGGGGGCCAGGGAGATGGCTCAGTAGAATAAGTGCTTCCCTAGCAAGCGCAAGGGTCTGAGTTCAATCCCTTGTTCCGGAAAAAAAAAATGTGGGCTCAGGCTTTTGGTTCTTCATGTTTACTATTATGATTTTTCTTAACATGACTCTGTGTGGCACCACACAGTGCTACAGGATCACACTGAGCGTCTCTTCTGTGTCACTGGAGTCAATTATTTCCCTCAGGAACGTGAATGATTTGGCTGGAGAATAGTGTTTTGGAACCAGACAGTTAGTTTACTACTTTCTTAGTTTAATACTTTCTGAAAATTAGTTTAATACTTTCTGAAACTGACATGGCAGTGCTTCTAGTCCGCACAGAGCTAGAAGTCATGCGTGTGTGTGTATGTGTTTATAATCCTGAAAACACATCTAGATTTATGTCCCTTAATCTAATCTCTATATGTAAAATGTATGTGTATGTGTGTGCGCGTGTGTGTGTGTGTGCATTCACATTGACATTTTGACCTCATTCCAATAGGATTCGTTTAAACATTCCTTCCCTTTACTGACTTATTTCTTTTTTGAGTAGTTTTATTTTCCCAAGCTATGTAGTTTCCAGAACAGATATAAATAACTAGAAATACTAAAATCCGAATTACACACACACACACACACACACACACACACACACACAAATAAATTAACAATCAAATAAGATGCACATTTAAAGTTCTCTTTAATTTTACAGTTCCATTCATGACTTCTCTATAATTTTTAATCAACTCTCCTTCCATCTTCTGCATGACTTTGTGATCCGTTTGTAACCCAGATAGATTCATTTGACATGGTCTATGTGTTTTCCTTCCTACGTATCCTGACAGATAATTTAATTTTCACTCAGTAAAATTTGTGCTTGCAGTGTACAGTATTATAGATTTTGAAATAACGCAATCACTGTGTGTATGAAACTGCTGCGAAAGACAGTGTCTTCCTTAGAATTACCCCATGGTAAAACTTCATAGTAAACTGGTCTTCTTCTTCCCCAGAATTTTGGCTAAGACCTCCATTTCTTTAATTGCTCCAGTTTTGCTTTTGTAAGTTTCTTATAAAGGAATGTTGTAGTATGTGATCTATGTTTATACACACAGAAAACTGGATTTATGGTTCTTTCCTGCTGCGTAGCAGTTGATAATCTGATCGCTGTTATCAGCAAGCAGCACTGCAGTGTATGCCTTTCCCAGAGTTGATATACACTGATCTTGTGTTCTTTCATGTTGGATTTGTGCTTTCTTGTGTGTTATTAACATTTTTTTCTTTATTTTAGAGAAGGGTCTACAAGGTATTCAGGGTCTCACTACTAAGCAACTCATAGTGATCTGCCTGTTCACAGTCTCTCACGAGTGTGGATGACAGGCACCCACCACCACATCCTGTCTCAATTTCAGTCTCAATGCACCGCTGGGGGTACAGCATGGCAAACCCGGGGATCGAACCCCTGGTCCCTGCACCTGATTAAAGACACTTTAGTCTGTTCAGCTATTTTGCCGGTGCATGTGTTATTAACTTGAGTAACTCCTCATCAATAGTGTCTTCAAATACACTGTGCTTCAGCCTCACCCTTTTGTTCAGTTTTCAGTACTGAACTCAGATTTCCCACATACAGAATGGATTTGTGATACTCAATGACTTTTCTGTGCTTTTTCTTTCTTTCTTTTTTTTCACTCTCCTGATGAGCATATCAAATCTCAACTGTATAATCAACAATACATATCATGATTAATGGTATCATTAAATTACTACATGTTACTGAATAAGGGATCTCCGCCACTGTACACCACCATGGATTTTAAGTATATATTTCTAAAAATGCATTATGTTTTAATTATATCATAATTTTTTAAGTTTAGTTTTATAGGGCATATATACTTCTAATGAACCATTAGGGATTAAAAATGATGAAAAGTAATAATCAAATCGATGAAGAGGGCTGGCCAAATAGCTCAGTGGATTAAAGTACTTGCAAGCAGGCACAGGGGTCCGGGATTCAATCCCCAGGCCTGCTGTGCCAGCCCCGCCCATGGGGCACACTGAGGGCAATTGAGACTGGGCGTGGTGGCACACGCCGGTAATCCCAGTTCTTGGGAGGCAGTAAACAGGAGGATCACTGGACTCTGATCTAATAGTGTGACCCTGAACACCCTGTAGACCCTTCCCTAAAATACAAAAAAAGAAAACAATGAAGAAATATTATTCACTTTTTGGTCAAGGACAAAGTATCTTTACTGTATATTTCTTTAAAATGTTGAGATTAAGTTATCTGCTGCTAAATTAAATGCAAAATTGGATTGGATTGAGTTTTCATAGGACATAAATATGGAATATTTGAGTCATCACCAATAGTTTAGTTTATACAAAATAAATCAATTGACTCAATTTTTATGACCACTATATTTAAACTGATTAATGAATAAATTTAATGAAAATAATAAAACAGTATTCCATTTAAATAGTTTAAAAGTACCATTAAAAAATTCTAAACTATTTTATTTATAGGTTAACAAATGTAATAATAACTCCAAGTCTTCTAACAGTGTTATCAACAATTTAAATCTCAGTTTTGTATTAAATTTTCATGCCAAAACACTAGAAAAAATATTTTGTTTTAAATATGATGAAGGTGTAACATTGGTAGTTATCTACATTTGATAATTTTGAGTCAGTACCTACATAAATACCAAACATTTTGAATAAGAACTAAGGGTATTTTTCAGGATATTACAAGTAGAAAATGATAGTTTGAGAACAAAATAATATGATGGAATAATATTTCAGAAACCATGAATATATATTTACACAAATATGGCCTTAGGCTTATTCAAATTGAATTTCATTTATAGTTTTAGTATTAGCACACAGAAATAATCAATTTTTTATATATTTTAGTACAGGGACTACAGAGATTGGACTCACTACACAGATTGGACTCACAGTGATCCTCCTGTTTTCAGTCTCCCAAGGACTGGGATTACAAGGGTGTGCCACCACACCCAGTTTCAGTCAGTCTCAGTGTGCCTCAGGGGCTGGTTTGGCACAGCATTCCAGGAATCAAACTCTGGTCCCTGAGCCTGTCTAAGTGGGTGCTCTAGTCTGCTGAGCTAGTTGGCCTACCCTAGAAATACTTTCTTTTAGAGTTGTATATTCAGAAACATTTTAGAATAATCCAGAAACATTCTTTTAATGGAATTTGCATAAGTGTTTTCTTTTTTACCAAAAAGCTTTGGTTTAAGGCTGAAGCTTTGGGGCTGATAGCTCAGTGGCCTAAGTACCTGCCTGTCAAATACAAGGGCCTAGATCCCTGGTACTGCGTGCTGTTCTGGCCCCATAAGTGGGCATGGTGGTGCATGCCTGTAACCTCGACACCTAAGAGGCTGAGAAAAGGGGATCACTTGGAGTCTGAGTGAAACCTTCTACAAAATAAATAAATCTATAAAATATTTTTTTGAAAAAACTTCAGTTTAAGCAAAATTAGAAAAACTGAAATCATATTTTATGTCAATTCTATCACAACTGAAGTTCTATATTATTACTACTGGATTTTCTTCATGCTCTCTTTGTTTTTTACCTTTTTTTTTTTTGCCTGGTTTTGGGGATTGAACTTGGGATTTAGCACTTTCCCGGTAGCTGCTTATGCTCCCAAGCTATCTCATTGGCCCTCTTCATATGAAGAAAATTATTGTACAATTAGGCACGTGTGCTTACTTGGCTTAGCTCTGATACTGTGTTCAGTTCAAATATATTCACCAGCTTTTATTCTCAGTTCATACCCCCAAACTATAAAATTTTGTTTCTCTTTTTTTTATTGTGAAGGGTCTCACTGTGAAACTCAGACTCATAGTGATCCTCCTGATTTCTGTCTCCCTAGTGCTGGGATTGCAAGCATGTGCCACCGTGCCTGGACTCCATCCATGCCTCAGCATACCCAGGGGACGGGCCAGCATGGCATGTGGTGCCAGGGATCGAACCCTGACCCCTACGCTTATCCAAGCAAGTTCTTTGTCCACTAAGCTATACCATAGACCCCTAAATTTCCTCTTTTTTTTTTTTTATCCAGAGTTAAATGTAATAGCTCAAAGGTTTTCATTTCTTTGCATAAGAAGGTACATTTTTTGTCTACTTCAATATATTTCATTTATCTAAAGATTTGTCCTGACTTAAGTAAAGTTTATGTGTCACTGTGTCTCATTCTGGGTTGGCAAAGCCCAGTGCATCTTTTCTTGGTTTCTGTAGGTGCCTATTCATCAAGTTCTTATTCTTGGAATAAGAAAAAGAACTTCACCTAATTCTCTTCTGAAAAATCTATGTGATTTACTATGGTCATGAGAAACTTACTTCTGTTTTAAAATTCATGGAAATATATCTCTCATTGTTTTCTTAGAACACACTGCAGCCATTCATTTGCCAAAATTTTGTTGAGGATTGGACATAGTGACCGGGATTCTGAGTACCTTGCTTATGCACTTCAAATAGCCAATTCATTCCTTGCAATCTTTCTTTCCCTCTCTTAGCAACAAGAATATTATCTGAACAAGGGTCCATGATGCATAACTGCATTCACAGAATTCTGAAGAAAGCAGGTTGTCATTCTGAGCTTTATCTGGGCATCTTAGTAATTTAGCAAGTCTCTGAAGAAAAATCAAAAAGGTTTGAGTTGTAATAGCGCAAAGGCACTGCTTTTAAGCCTCAGTACCACACACGAGACGTGAGGATCAAGACAGCTTCTTCTCTCAATATTTCACTGGCCTCTCAAACTTTTATGAAAAAAACTTTTATATTTTTCTGTAAGCAACTCAGATCATAGAAAAACACAAAAAACAGGGTTACACAAGTAATATTTAGAGGAAAAACTATTTCAGTAAAAGCCACTGCTGTTGATGTAGATGCTTCAAAATGCACCTCCCACCTGATTGGAGCCTGTGTTATCCAATCTTTCTTGCCACTTTCTGAAGTGTGTTTGGAAGTCTTCTTTCTTTAATGGCCTTAATGGGTGTGATCAAAAGTACAGTGAATCCATGTAAGTACACCACCCTGAAGGTAAAGTTTCAATACTAGCATCATGTCAAGTTTCTGTACTGTAGAACTTGATAGTTGCATTTGATTCTTATTAGCTTATTTTCAGTGCCATGATATGAGCAAAGGGTGCTCTCAAAGCATAATTTGAGAAAAGGACTTATATGTGGCCATTTCGTGGGAGATCACCTCAAAAGAAAGGGACTTAAAAGATTGGGGAGAGTGACAAAAGTTAGTATTGGCTGTATTTTCTCCTAGAAAATGTGTTCAGCCTTAACTGAAACCAAAAATGGGATTAACGGACTCTGCTTCTCAAAATCTACATTTGAATACTGGGCAGAAATATATATTTATGATCTGGCATTTGTTCCCATCATGAGTGATTACAAGTAGAACTAACACATTTTATTTTATTCATTTTTTCTTTTATTAATATATGTTTACAGTGTGTAATGATTATATTCTTCATAAGGAATTGGTACCTGCTCATAAAGCATTTATTTCTTTTTTCCTTCTCTCCACTCTGTTGCATCTTTTTAGCATTAGATTAATTTATTTACTTTATAAGTCTTTATGAAGTTAATTAGTACATACACACATTGAAAACAAGGCTAATAGACTAAAGAATACATAAGATATGTAAGGTAATTATACCAAGTCAAGGTTTTCTTTTAGATATATTTTCTCATTCTCACTCTTACTTTCTCTTAACTATTTCTCATCTTGCATTTTGTATGTTGTTTTTTACATAAGAGAAACCATGTATTTTTAAATTTGTTTGAGTTACTCCACTTCACAACATGGTCTCAAGATGCCTGTTAGGTCTGTGCGCTAAACAGACTCCCACCTTTCTCCATTTCATCAGAGAAGACATGGGGTAGAGAGAAAGATTATGTCACTTCCACTGAAGCAAGTTATTTGAGACAAAAATTAAGCACAAACTTTCATCAATATATCTGCAAAAGCCATATGAAATGCAGAGGGACTGCTGAGCATGCATATCCAGGAAACAGAACATCATTTGTAGAAAAATGAGACATCAAAACAATTTCCTAGATGCCTTGTAGAATTTTAAGGAAATCTGTGAAAAATTTCCACTTGAATATTAGTAAACCAAGATGTAGGATAAGAATATTATTAACATGCTCAGAAAGTTGCTAGAGAACAAAAAATTTAATTATTTAAGGTAAGTGTGTTGGCACAAAATTACTTGGTCTTCAATAAAGCATTGTGATTTTATAAGATAATGGCACACATTAATACCTATGTCTGCCGTGGAGATTTTCTCAGCTCTCAAGTATTAAATATTATTGAAAATTTTAAAAAAGATTTGTAAATGAAAATAGCTCAACTGTGATAAAAGAGTTTGTGAACTATCTATAGACTAATCCTGGAAATGTCAAGAATGACTCTTAGTAGAATATATTATGCCATGTATGTAAGCAGTAATACAAGAAAAATTTGAAATGAAAGGATGAATAGGATTGTATTATTGTCATGTCACATTTTGTTTATGAAACAAAAAATTATAAAGAATAACATAAAGTATTTTGCTAGAATGTCTTTTTATGACACATTTGAAGTATCCTATGAAATTGTATTTTGCTATTATATAACTTTTAAGAATTTAAACATCTTTTTTAATTCTTCTCTTCTTTGAAATACTACTACATTGGAAACCACTTATGTGAAATTGCAGGGGTAAGTTCAGCTCTATTGATTTTTAGTATGTGCCAAGAATTTTGAATAATGTGTTAATTTCCTTCTAACAAGTACTCCTATTGTTTTCTGTTTCAGCAATAGAAAAAAAAAAAATAAATACCCACACTTTGCAAATTGTTTCAGAAGTAACAGTCCTCATACTTTGCCCTGTGATTTCCTACACAACTCCAACCCAGTTTCACTACTAAAGCATATTGATTTTACTTTTTCTTGAATTAAGCAGCATAGACATATAGTTCCTCTTATTGACATGAGTTGTTGTTTTAAAACAAAAACTATGTTCTAATTGTGTTTTCATTCTCAGATATTAGTATGGCATACAGGATTTTGAAATTTTATATATGTAAATTATAAAAATATAAATTATCTCTTGCTATCATTTTAACTCTCACATTGAAATAAGTGTCTAATTCATGTATATGGATATTTCAGTGGAAAAAAGAGATAAGTGGTGTGTAATCACTTGATGTATCTACAATTCTCGTTCTTATTCAAGTATGTATTATAAAGACATAAAGAAAGAGTACACAAATGGGAATTCTAATTTCAGAAAATTTCTGTAGTGAGATGTTGGGATTGATCACTAGCTTTTCTTTGATATATGGAATACTGGATATGCTGAAAGTTTATTGGATTAAATCATTCTCCTTAACATGTTTATTTTGAAAGGTACAAATAATATATGACATTCTAATGATTTATCAGTTGTTGTCTTGAGGAGAAAATTGATGATTATCATTATTTTTGAGGAACAAATACACCATACCCAGAATCTCAAGTATTAAAGTATGTTTTGTTGTTTTAGGTAAGACTGTCTGTTTTTCAAATATTTGGTATACTCCTAAAATTATCAACACCCTTTAAAAAAATAACATATTGAGAAAAAAAAAGCATAAAAGATCATGGCTAAAATGATAAAGGTCACTTATGACAAAACTATTGCCAACATCATTCTAAATGTGAAAGTATAGCAAGGATTCTCTATGAGTTGGAAAAGAGAAAAGAATGTCCACTTCCACCACTTATTTTCATTATAGTCCTCAGAATATCAGCAAGAACAAACAGATAAAAGAATAAAAAAAGATTTGGAAGAATCAAGCTATGTATGCAAATGATATGATTCTTTATGTATAACCTCCTCCTACCACAACCTTATAAGAAAATTTAGAACTAATAAACCCTACAAACTGGCAGAGTCCAAAATCAGTGAACAAAAATCATTATCCTTTCTACATACCAATAATAAAAGTTTTAGAAATAATTTAGGAAAATGAAAACATAACTACTTTAAAAAATTATATACCTAGGAATAAACCAAGGAAACGAAATTGTAGTACTCAGAAAATAACAAAATAAGACATTAAAAATGGGAAGACATTCCCTGTTTTTGAAAAAAGAAGAATGAATATTAGTTAAATAGTTATGCACCAAAGTAACACAACTCCAGTTAAAATACCAACATTTTAAAAGGAAAAAAAATCCTAAAATCTAAATGGAAAATCCTAACATTTATAATCAAAATTTAAATGAAATTCTTAAGTTTAGATACCTTGACATCCAGACCAGTCACAATAATCCTGAGCCAAAAATCCAAGAGTAAGGCATTAAAACACCGGATTTTAAGTTATATTAATGAAACGGATGTAAGAAAAATAACATAATACTGGCACTAAAGTAGAACGTTAGACCAATGAAATAGGAGATTAAAAAAGTCTTATGAATTTTTATCCCTTTGACAAAGAGGCTGAAACATATACTGAGAACAAATGGTATAGGCAAAACTGTCATCCACATGCAGAATGATCCTAGTTGTTCAATAGCAAAAATATTAATATCTATTGAAAATGTAATATATTTATCAAATGGAGTTTTACTGAGTTGTGAATAGGGATAAATCAGAGCCCTTTGTAAGAAAATGGATGGAATCTTATTGTATAAATTTAAGTGAAATAAGTTCAACAGAGGTAATTATTGCAGTTTCTTTTATATTAGAAACTTAATACATGAATAATTTAGAATAATGAGCTGACAGATAGTAGCAGGGAAGATACACTTTATGGAAAAGAATGAATCAGGAAAAGGGGCCACAGAAGAAGAGATGGTGGGCTGGAGTGATAGCTCTATAGTTCAAGCATCTGCATGGCAAGTGAAAGGACCTGGGTTCAATACCCAGCACCACATGTCTCACTGGCCCAGATGGTGTGAAACTGGGTGTGGTGGTACACCCTGTAATCCCAGAGCCTGGAGACTGAGATAGGAGGGTCAGTACAAGTCTGACTTGTGTAGCAACACCCAGTACCAAATAAATACATGAATAAATTTTTTTTAAAGAAGAGATAATGTGAAGGATATAAATTCATTATATGAATGAATTTGCCCCAAAGACTGTATTACTTATCATAAATGCTAATCAAATTTTAAAAATTATCTACATGATTTTACCTGTAAAAATTTTGTCATTAAGAAAATATACCACGCTACTATTTTGCAAACATTATGTTGGATATATACTTATGTGAACAGTACAGCAATAAATAAAAGTTCCATATTGCAAGACTACCATATGCAACCACTATAAAAATTTTCTGTCCCATTAATATTTTCATAGATAGTCCAAAATACTGGTAAACAGAGAATCACTGAATTTTTGTACTATTTTAACATCAAAACATGTTTCTAAGATTTTGTTTTTATTTAAATTTTAGTATGCATTTATTATATACTACAGAGTTCAAAAGACATTGTTTCCCATTTTAAAATTCTGTTTAATCTTTGCATCATAATTATAGGACAACTTGTAGAAGAGCCTGAGTTGGAGGAGCAACAGGGAGAACAAAATTATGCAAATATGATGCTTTGTAATCTCAACAATTCCTCTGAAGACCTTGCAATATTAACTGGAATTACAAGGATTAAATTATTTCCTTTTCTTTTCTTTTTTTTTTAAATTTTTGTTTTATTGAAGTACAAATATAATGAGATAGTTTTAAGATACCTTGACAAGATGGATTTGATAAATTAATACATTGCAAACTGTTTTCATAATGTTTTGGTATCATAGAAGGTGCATGCATGATATTATAGTTACACATTATTACACCATATGTTCCTTATCAGTAAAGAGAGTGTAGCTGTTTGCGTACCTTATTTTTTATACCTGAATTACATCAAACATTCAATAATTAATACTTCCTACCTTGATATTTTTCTAGTGGTTGTCCATAGTACTAGAAGCTGACATAATATCCTGTCCAACCACCATGAGTGCAAATCTTGCCTCTCATAGAATTATGTAGAAGCACAGCGTTATCTATCCCAAGTGTATTGTCCATACACACACCTCATGATTCTTCCTTTCTATACCCCTTCCTTTGTCTACACCTCTCGGAGATGGGCACTCCATTGTCATTCAACTAATTTAGGTGCCGGAATTCAATGACACAATCCAACACAGTCCATCATTCCACAACAATTGTGAGTTATCTGTAAGTTGTCGACCATAGCCATTTACAGCTCAACTTATTATTATGGCCCCGCGATGTATACTTCATTTTTATACTTTTCTGCTGGATGGTTAAGACCTAGATAGAGCAAGACTTATACACCAACACATGTACTTCATGTTTCTTATGAGGTCAGTGAAGTCCCCTCGGGGTTTATCTTGTAGTCCTGTACATTATTCTGTAGATCCTTTGTCTGTGTCATCCATGTGCTTGAATCACAGCCAATTCTTGACAAGTTTGCTCTCTGTGAGAGCCTGAGAGAAAGTTTTCTCTCCATGTGACTATTTCTTTTTCTTGAAAAGGTGATTGTAGGAAGAGAAGATAGAGCAGTCTATTAAAATAAGCCCTCCCTTTTAAATTATCAATTTGAATTTTAATAATGTAAGACACTCTTAAATGATTTAAACTCAAATAATATTCATTAATCTGTGTATTTTTATTTTTCTCAGAATTATATTGAAAACATTTTTGGATTAGGTACCTTTTCTCCTACAGTATAAAAAAACATAATACTGACATAATACTAGAGGAGTTCTCTTAATAGAAGCTTGAATAGATGGCTATTTCCAATTTTGTCTTTCCAGAAAACAAAAGGCTTTTCGCTGTTTCTAACATTTAAAGTTAAATTAAGAGGTTTATGATCAAGAGAAATTATAAACCTAATAAAGGCATGTTAAACTTAACAACTTATGCCTTGAATGTGAAGCTAATTTAATTCTCTTAAAAGAAGCAAACCAATGTTATATGGAAGATTTCCGGGCATGGTGCCATATGCCTGTAATCCCAGCACTCGGGAGGCTGAGACAGGAGGATTTTTGTGAGTTTTAGACCAGTTTGAGCTACAAAGTGAGCTTAAGGCCAGCCTGAACTGCATAGTGAGACCCTGTCTCAAAAAAAGACCAAAAGAACTCTGCCTTTCAACTTAAAAAATGTTTTTTTCCCTATAAAACCACACAAAAAAAGTACACAAAATAGCTATCAAAGTAGAGGGAAGAACAAAATGATGAATGCTGGAATTACATACTTCTAGTTCCATTTTCATAATACATGGTAATGTATAGAAGAGTCAGATAGATTTCTAATGATAACTAAATTATTATTGTGAAAATTTTAGAATATTAGATTTATTATTTTCATGTCTTAAAATATATTCATACACTAATTTGGTTAGAATTACAATTTAATATGTACATTTATTACCAAAGAATACATGTTGAATTCAATTCCACTGCTTGGAAAATTGGTCAATATCTTTTTTGTAAACAAAAGTACAAACATAGTATTTAGAATGAGAATATCCCAGAAACCGACTGTATAAAGTAAAGCAAGGAGAAGCAAATGCTGAAGTGAAGGTAAATGATAGTACAGGTAAGACATAATTCAGTAGTACAAATCTGAAAGAATTAGAAAATTACATACAAAAATATATATTTTTTTAAAAGTCTAGTTCTCCATTTATTCATGTCTTTGTTACACTTCTCTTTTCTGAGACAAAATACTCCACCCCAAAGTTAAAAGAGGAGAGGATTCTTGTAAGTCACATTCTGTATAGTTCTTAGTGTGTAGTTGGCTGTGTCTAGGGCAGGGTGGAAGGGCAGGGAGACACTGCATAGGAGAAACACCTCCTGGAGCAGAGGGCAGGAGCACAGAGGAAACAGGAAGTGACAGCAGCAGCCCTATTTCTGCCTTTCATATTCCACTGAGGGTTGTAGTACTCTAGGGGTCTCTTCTCAAGCCCGAGTCTTTTGCTTTTGCATGTTTTGAGCAGGCCAGGGACAGAGTCATCATACCATCAGTTCTAGTCTTATTTTAAAGCAAAAAAGTTCTCTGTTCTATCTCTACAGCCCGCAATTCCACCGGAACTTCCAGTAGAGTTCTTCTCACCAAACTAAAAACATGCATCATTTTTCTATGTTCCTTGTTCTTCTTTTTTTTTTTTTTTTTAAGCTTAAGTTTTGCTAAAATCCACAGGAATAGGAATGTCACTTCCTCAATATTAGACTGCTTTGAAAATTCTTCTGAAAGAAGAATTTGTCTCAATCTCAGACAAATTTTCTGGAGAAGAGAAAATTACAAAGTCATTTTATCTCTAGCCATAATATATCCGAACTCCTATAGCCAAGGAAAGCCTCCTTTCCAGGAGAAACAGGGATGGTTTTTATCAGATGCAGTTTTATTGGTATGCTGGTGTTCTGAGCTCTGACTTCAATCTACCATGGAGTACAGTTTATGATATTCCAAGGCTGCTTCTTCAGTCAGTATCTCCAAATCAGCTTCCTACAAGTCAGATCCAAAAGCTTATAAACCACATGGTCATGTGACCTCAATCTTGCTATCAAATTATGTTTTATTTAGTTTTATTTCTTTTAGGTTTTTTTGTAGAACAGGGAATTAAACTCAGGGAAGCACTTATTCAAGTGAGCCATCCCCCCCATTCAGTTTTCTTATAGCTGAGACAAATACTCAACACCGAAAGTTAAAGCAGGAAAGATGTCTTGCATTTCACAGTTTTTTTTTTTTTCAGAGTACTATAATTTTATTTTATTTTTTTCCATTTATTTTTATTTTATTGAAATACAAATGTCAATCAGACAGTTTCAAAACACCATAACCATACAGAGTCGATGAAATAATACATTGCAAACTGTTTTCATAACATTTTGGTATTGTACAAGGTGCATACATGATATTATATTTACAGGTTTTTATACAGCTGAATTATATCAAAG
>PVKA01041496.1:0-18003 GCA_004027165.1 Ctenomys sociabilis | reverse complement strand
TATATATCTTTTATTTAGTTATCCATTTGGTACAGGGCCTCATTACATTACACAGCTCAGACTTGGAGTGATCCTTCTGTCTCAGCCAGTGATGGGCACTTAGACCACTGAGCTATCTCGCCAGCCAAAATGAAAACCTATTAATATAATATTCCACCAAAGATCTTCACTAAATAATCTCATTATGAACAAAGAAAGAAGAAAATTATTTCAGAAGGATAATATCCAGGAGAGGGAAAGATAAACAAAATTAAATATATATTATATAAACAAATATTGATTGAATAAAGTAATAATATTGTTGAGGATTATAATTTGAGGTTAAGAAAAATATAATCAAAATGCTGGACTAAAAAAGAACACCGTAAGATGGGCATATGCTCAGCTCTCCATTATTGGACAAAATATCTGGTTCCTGAAACATAAAGGAAAAGAAATTCATTTCACTCATAGATTCAGAGGATTTACAGCCAACTGGCACTAAAACAAAAATATCAGGGCAGCAAGACATAGCAGAGCAAATGTTCATGCTGAACAAGAAGCTCCCAGAAAAGAAGAGGCCAAGGACCAGGTCACACTTCCCCGACCTACCAGACACATCCAAAAATGTGCTTTATTAAACCCCTATGTGGCTCTGAAGCCAATTAAGTTGACAACCCAGCTCAACTGTCAAAGTGAAAATGATGATTAGACTTTAAATTACTCTGAAGTTCTTATACTTTTCAGCAACAGAGTGATTTACTGTTTAATTTTTAAATTTTATTAACTTATATATACCTGATAAATTTTCAGATTTATTCATGATAAAAACAAAAGAGTCTATAAATTGCAAAATCAGGGAAGGGGAAAAGTATACTAAAAACATTAAAATTTTTTAGTGCATCAAAAAATTAAGCAGGAAAGAAACCATACAGAAATGGGTTAAGAAAAGGTAAACACAAGACCAAGTATATAAATAATCATTATATATTAAACAGTTAAAGGATTGTTAAGACTACTGGACTGAGGACTGAGCATGGTGGCATACTCCTTTAATCCCAGCGCTCTGGATGCTGAGGCAAGAGGATCATTGTGAATTCAAGACCAGCGTAGGTTACAAAGTGAGTTCAAGAACAGCCTGAATTGCATAGTGAGACTGTCTCAAAAAAAAAACAAAACAAAAACAAAAAAAAAAAAAAACAAGCTGGGCTGAAAATATGACTATTTATAAGAAGCTCATCCAACAGAATTTGAGAAGGCTGAAAATAAAAGGATAGAATAAGATATACTCGGCTTTACATAATGAATACTACAGCAATGACATTTATATTAAACATAATAGAATTGTAGACAAAAATATGAGGAACAGAGAGGCTTGCTAAACAATGAAAACAAGTGTAATTCCATAGAAAAATACAATTTAAAAAATACTGAGAGCCAATAAAATAGTTTCAAAATACACAGGGGAAAAATCTGTAGATTTTAGAAGAAACTAATACACCTGCCATAATATTGGCTAATTTCTACATATTACTATCACTGATAGCTTAAGGAGATAATATGTCAAGAAAGATATAAAAACAGATTTAACAAGTTTAATTGACACAGAAACTTCATCTATCAACAGAATAAACATTTCAAACACATGCAATATTAAATAATCATGTTTTAGACTATAATATATGGGTCAACAAATTTTAAAGAATCCATACCATTTACATGCTACTTTCTCTGACCAAAACTTAACTATAAGTGAACAATAAATATAAAAGCTCACATACACTTGGAAACATTTAAAATTCTGTGTTTCTAAGAAAATTCTAGGTCAAAAAAAAAATACTGGAATTAAAAAATACTTAATATTGCAATTATCACATATCAAACCTAAACTAGTACTACAAAGTACATAACATAAGCCCAAAGAAAATAAAAAGTCAATAAACATAAGAGCAGTAATCAGTAAAATACATTAAAGTAGAAAAACAGTACAGGGGATTAACAGTCATAGGTAGGTTCTTTGAAAAATAAGAAAATAAATCTTTGGCATGATTAATTTTAAGAAACAGAATGACTATTAAGAATAAAAAAGAGGTCAAGGGTATAGGTACAACTAGGACTAAAGTAGAAGACTATAAACAACTTTCATTATATTAATTTGAATTCTTCATACAAAATGTACTACACTTCTAAATATGTACTTCTTGTCATGACATACCAGCTATCACTATACTGCCCTTTTTTAAAGGATAGTAAATGAAAAATAAGACAAAAAAAGTCACAAGACAGTCATGCTACAATGCTACTATGCTGTATCTGGATGGATTTCTAAATATTTATGTAAATATATGTAAGTGTTCATCCCTATTTTTTAAATTTTTTTTCTTCTTCATATTCTGTATGGACTTAGAGTTTAGTATCCCAATACCTGATGGAAAATGTTCCATGTTATGCCTATGGTGTCTGATATTTAGACTAATAGTGTGGGTAAACTGAACTGCATTATGTTGCAGGGTAATAATAAACTTCTCTTCTGAAGGGTTAACAACCTAAGTTTGCAGATCAAAAATTGGAGAAAAAGAAAGGCTGCAAGGTCAGCCAACATTTTGGCCCTAGCCTTTCAAGGTCAGTGAAGACTCAGGACATAGGAGAATCTGTACTGTAACATCATATAGCTCAGTAGTGCCCTAAATTTTCTGATCAAGGAGATTATAGGGCCACAGAGGAATGTGATCAATGATGTACAGTGAGTCACATGTTCTCTCAGGCTTCCACAGAGAGCAAATTTGTCAGGCAATGCCTGTGACTCATCCACAAGACTGACACTGACAAGGGATCTACAAAGTGTGGTACAGGGTTACAGGATAATCCCTGAGGGTACCTGACTGACCTTATCTGATACAAAAGTTACATTTCTTTGTTATAGAGGTCTTGCTTTAACTTGGTCTTAACCATCCAGCAGAAAAGTATAAAAATGGAGGTATATAAAGTAAAGTCATAAGCCAGGCGTGGTGGCGCATGCCTGTAATCCCAGCACTTGGGAGGCTGAGGCAGGAGGATTGTTGTGAGTTTGAGACCAGCCTAAGCTACAAAGTGAGTTTAAGGCCACCCTGAACTGCATAGTGAGACCCTGTCTCAAAAAGACAAAAAAAAAAAAAAAAAGTAAAGTCATATTAATATAATGAACTATGAATGGCTCAAGTCAACAACTTCTGTGGATAACCCGCTTCTACCATGGACTGCTGATCTGTGTTGGATTGTTGTATTTAAATATATATATGTGTGTGTGTGTATGTATATATACATATGTATATATATATATATATAGCTTATATATATATATATATATACATATATATCATCCATGTTTTGAAAATCTGTAACATGTATCAGTTACCCTGTTTATGTCATTTTTTCTCTTTGTTTTTGCTTCTATTTTTCACTCTTCAAGTTAAAATACAAATAAATTAAAAAAATAAAAATAAAAATAAAAAATGTACCAATTCATAGGACTACAAAGTTTCTAAAACTAAAGAAAAAAATATTTTGCAGCACAATGCAAAGAAATTAGACCTGTGCTTATAAATCCTGTCACAAAGAAAATAGTAGGCCCAGATAGACAAGTTATCAAATTTTCAAGCAATAAATGATTCTAATCTTACATAAACTTTTTCAAGAATAGAAAAAACATATCTAACTTCATTTTTATGAGGCCAATATCTTTAATCCTAAAATTAGACAGAAAATACACTGGAAATAATTATTTGGAAATATGGATAGAAAAATCTTGAGCTAGATAATAATTTAATCAGTCAAATGTATACAAAAAATTATGTAACATGACCAAGTTATCCTCAAATGCAAACTTATTTCAGTAAGGGCCAGCTAACTTGTTTCTCTATATTAACAGTTCAAAGAAGGAAAATAATAAATATAATCTTGATAGATTCAGAAAAAGGACCTAATAATTTGTAAACAATTTCACTTAAGATCCCAATGAGAAATATCTTGCACTAGATGTTCAAGGCAGGACAACAAGGCACAATTTACAAAGAAGAAATAAAGTTGCCATTATTCACAGATGATATGACTATCTACACAGAAAATCCAAAAGAATTTACAAATAAGTATTAGTAATAATGAGATTTAGCAACATTGCTGTCTATATACAAATACATACAAATTAATTGTACCTCCACAACAACAAAGTTAGAATAAACAATGTATAAAAAAGAATACAGTACCATAAAATAATATAACTTTTCTAGGAATCTAATCTAACAAAAATTACAAGATCACTGTAGTTACAATGATGAAACTATATTTAACACTACTAAAGAGAACCTACATAAACAAGATCATAATATCATGTCTCTGAAATGAAATGCTTAATAAAAGTATTAGTTTTGAGGGAAACATGAGGGGATAAATGACACAGACCTTAAAATTAATGGTTACTGAGAGGATGAATGGAATTATGGTGAAGCTCTGGATTTTTTAGGGGACAGGTATTTGTAACATCCTGTATCATTGTCTAAATGCTAGTGTTTCTAGATAATCCATCTATTTTTTCTTCAAAGCATGCACACTCTCTTTTGCATGAATGTTACACTTATATAAATAGAAAGCAGATACCCAGATCAGTCTTCCTATTTCTTGCAATGGTCCTTTTCCTCATAGGCAATCTTGATTTTGAATCAAAATCATGACCTTGGGCTTGTGAGACAAGGCACTGTGCTGCTAAGCTATGTCCATGGTCTCCCTTTTCCATCTCTATCTAAAGATTAGAAGATTTTTCTAAGGAAAAGGTAACATAAATTATTTCCTCTCTGGGAGATTCCCAGCAGTTAGAGGTGGAAGCGCTGTAGTAAAAGCAGTGGAATCAAGTGAACACAAAACATTCAAGAGGCTACAAAACTTAAAGTTAAACTTAATGAAAAATTAAAAATTGTGTACATCAAAAGACCCTCTAAAGAGCCAGCCAAATGACTCAGCGGATTAAAGTGCCTGCAAGCAGGTGCAGAGGCCAGGGGGATTCGATGCCTGGGACTGCTGTACCAGCCCCACCCCATAGCATGCTGAGACAGGCGATTGAGACTGGGCATGTGACACGCCCCTGTAATCCCAGTATTTGGGAAGCTGTACCCAGGAAAATCACTAAGAATCCAATCTAGTAGGGAGACTCTTCCCTAAAATACAGAAAAAAAGACCCTCTCCACATAGTAAAAAGGCAATGGATAGACTTGGAGAAAACATTAGTAAATTGTATATTTTAATAAGAGATTTTTATTCACACACATATAAATGATGTTAGCTTCAAGTGAGTTCTAGTTTTCACAAGGTATCTAATAGAACAAGTATTTCAATAATTGAAGGAAAATGCTACCTTATTTGAAGATTTTTCTTGCAAACCTGATATAGAAACAATTTCATCTGAATTAACATAATTGCTGATGTTTGGAACTAGCTCTTCACAAGGTGCTTTTTGCACTGAGGACAAATCAATCTATAAAAAAATGTGGTAGAAGTTTCAATACCAATTATTTTAAGTAATTAAGCTAAAATTTAAAATACTGTCCCACAGAAAGCATGTTTTTGTGAACTTGACACATGAGCAATTTCATCAGAATGAATATAATTACAGATATTTGAGGATAATTCTTCCAAAGATATTTTTAATCTTTGGTTAACTGAAACTGTGCTCCCCTACGGACCTAATAAGGATAAAAATTCTAACTCTGTTACTAGACAACACTGCTTAAGATGTAATGATGTCGAGTAAAAAACTTGCCTCCAGGGAAAATTTAAGTGCACTACAAATAAATAAGTATTATAAAAAATGTCATGTTTGGCTTCCTCGGAAGTAGGGGCCCTTGAAATTAGACATGTCCTTCTGAAGCCCTGAGAAGCTAAGCCCATGTGCTGGTACAAAAGATCTTGCATCTCATTCCTTTGCACCTGGGCTGTATATGTACTGCTATGTAAGTGCTGACGAATTTTTTTTTTCCATGCCAGGAACTGAACTCTCAGCCTCAAGCTGGCCAAGTCGGCACTGTGCTGCGTCCACAGCCCCTGATGTCTTCTGTGAAGACTGCTATACTGAGGATAAGCACCTGCTGCTATGCTGCTGGTAAATGTATTCCTGCTGTTTAGCTGAATCCAAGAAGTGCTGGGATAAGAACTAAAATGATAAAACTCTCAGAAATGTAGAATAGAGACTCTACAGCATTGGATTTGGCAATGACTTTTTGGATCTGACACAAAAAGCACACACAAACACACACACACAAAAAGTAAAGAAGATTTGAACTAAATCAAATGAAAAACATTTTATCAAATAATCCTATGAGTATAAAAAAGCAATCCATGGAACGTGAGAAAAAATTTTTTTTTGTCTTTTTTGAGACAGGGTCTCACTGTGCAGTTCAGGCTGGCCTTAAGCTCACTTTGTAGCTCAGGCTGGTCTTGAACTCACAACAATCCTCCTGCCTCAGCCTCCCTAGTGCTGGGATTACAGGCATGCGCCACCACGCCCGGCTGAGAAAATATTTTTAAGTCATATATTGAATAATGTTAAAATCCAGAAAGTACCAAAAACTACAACTGAAGAACAACAAAAATAACCTAATTCAAAAGTGGGCAAATAGGGGCCAGGGAGATAGCTCAGTAGAATAAGCACTTGCCTGGAAAGCACAAGTGCTTGAGTTTTTTTTTTTTTTTTTGTCTTTTTTGTCTTTTTGAGACAGGGTTTCACCATGCAGTCCAGGCTGGCCTTAAGCTCACTTTGTAGCTCAGGCTGGTGTCGAACTCACAACAATCCTCCTGCCTCAGCCTCCCGAGTGCTGGGATTACAGGCATGCGCCACCACGCCCGGCTAAGTGCTTGAGTTTAATCCCTGGTTCCACCAAACAAAAAAACAGTGAGCAAAGAAGCTAAGCATGGTGGCACATACCTGTACTTTCAGCACTCAAAAAGCTGGAGGATAGTTGCAAGTCTGAGGCCAGTCTGGGCTACACAGTAAGTTTAAAACCAGTCTAAACTACATAGGGAGACTATTTGCTCATTCTTTGCTCATTCTAAAATTAGCAAAGAACTTGAACAGACATTTACCTTAAAAAGTTATACAAATGGCCAACCACACATGAAAAGATGTTCAGTATCAGTAATCATTAGGCATGTACAGAACAAAATCATGGGATGTCTCACACCCATGATGATGCGTATTTTAAAAACTAAAAATAATGAGTACTGGGAGTTGTGTAGAGAAACTTCAACCATGTGCATGCCTGTTATCCCAGTACTAGAAGGCTGAGACAAGAGGATCGCCCATAAATTCAAGGCCAACCTGGGATACATTGTGAGTTTAGGGCAAGCCTGAATTATAGAATGAGACCATGAAGAAAGAAAGAAAGAAAGAAAGAAAGAAAGAAAGAAAGAAAGAAAGAAAGAAAGAAAGAAAGAAAGAAAGAGAAAAGGAAAGAAAAGAAAGAGAATCAACAACTAGGATATCATTTTTTTTAAAGTTCCTGCACATCAAAAGAATTCATTAACAGAGTAAAAAGAAAACCCAAAATTGGGGAAAAAATGATATCCAACTGTCCCTCAGACAAAAGACTTCTATCTAGAACATATAAAGAAATTTTAAAAATCAGTCACCAAAAATTTAAAGTTCCAATCCAAACTGGGCATGTGAAATGAATATACACTTCCCAGATAAAGAAGTACAAATGGCAAATAAATAAATGGAAAAATGTTCAACATCATTGGTCATTCAAGAAGTGCAAATTAAAACAAGATTCCATCTCACTGAGATTCCATCTCACTCCATGGTTATCATCAAGAAGCCAACCAATAACAAATGCTGGAGGGCCTGTGAGGAAAAAGAATCCTTCAATTTTTTTTCCCCTTATGTTTATTGAGAAACAAATAGCAATGAGACAGTTTCAAAAGCAATTAGTAGGACTGTTTCAATAATTAATACATTGTGTATTGTTGTCTTCGTAGTGGTTATGCATAGTACAAGAGGCAGACATGATACCCTGTCCAAACACTATTAGTACAAATTCTTCTTCTCACTGAATTAAGAGAAAGTAGCTGTATATCTATCCTAACTATTTTGTATATACAGATACAAAATGCTCCTTCCTTTGTCCCTTTTTTTTTTGTTCAGTTTCGTCAGAGATGGATATTCCACTGTTGAGGGCAAAACCACTGTGGAAATCACTGTAGCGATTCCTCAGAAATCTAAGACTGGAGGTCCCATTCAACCCAGTTATTCCTCTCTTTGGTACCTTTCCAAATAAACCAAAAACATCACACCGCAGCAATGTATGTGCATCCATGTTTATAGCAGCACAGTTTCTCATACTTAAATCTTGGAAGAAATCCAAATGCCATCAACTGAGGAATATATAAAAAAGATGTGGTATTTTTATACAATGGAGTATTACTTAGCTATAAAAAAGATAAACTCAAGGCTTTTATAGGTAAATGATGCAACTAAAGACCATATTCATAAGTGAAATAAATCATACCCGCAAGTACAAACATCATACTGTCTTGCTAGTCTAAGAACCTGAAAGACTAAATAAAATGTGAAAGATACAATAGATATTGTGAAAGGGAAAGAATCTGTTCAATGGGAAGGAAAAACTTGGATAAGGAAAAGGACAGGAGAAAGAGGGAGGAAGGAAGATATATTTATGTATGCATGCAGGATGGCTTGGATAACTTCACTGCTAAATTTTGCTGGTCTGTAGAGGACAGCAGTTGATGCTTAAATTTTTTTTCTTGTCCTTCTAAATTTCTTATAACTTTTTCTTTTTTTCTCCAATTTTGCATGCTTATGTCTGGTAATAACAACTAATTTGAAGACAACATTGTACAGTATGGCAACCATTATTTCATTTCTATTGATTTGGTGAAATTCTGTATTGTTTCTAATGTTTTTCTTACTATTTTGAATTCTCTTTAAATAATAAAAAAGAAAAAAAAAAAGAAACGAGCATTTTTCATTACCAGTGGATTGTAAAATGATACAGCCACCATGGGAAATAGGTTACAGTCTTCAAGAAAATGAAAAATGAGGTTACCATATGATCCAGAAATTCCACTTCTGGATATATACCCAAGGAACTGAAAATAGAGACTTGGATATTTGTACATTCATGTTCACTCCATTATTAATAGCCAAATGTGGAACCAACTCAAGTATCTATGGATGAATAAATGAATAAAATATGCTCTATACATACAATAGAATATTATTCAACCTTAGAAAGCAAATCTACCACATAGGTGAGCCTGAAGATATGCTAAATTAAATAAATTATTTGTAAAAGTGTAAAAACTTCCAAGCTAAGGCACCTGTAGCCTTAGCTTCTCAGGAGACTGAAATCAGAGTATCATTTGACAGGAGTTCAAGGCCAGCCTGAGCAACACAGGGAGACTTTATCTCAAAAAATGAATGAAAAAGACTAATACTGATGACTTTACCTATTCCTTGAGGTTCGTAGAATAGTCAAATTTATAGAGACAGAAAAAAAAAAAAAAGAAAAAAATTGCCAGAGACTAGGAATAGGGGTTACTGTTTCACAGGTGTGTGGTTAAAGTTTTGTATAATGAAAAAGATTCTGAAACTGTGCCTTTAAACATGGTTAAAAGTCTAAATTTTCTGTTAAATATATTTTATAGTGAAAAAAAGAACTCTATTTGGCATTTTACTAGTCTCATATTATCCATTTAAATGAAAAGCAGCATATAGAGTACTTCTAGTGAATGTATGTACAGCAGAAAAATATAGATGCTGTTCTCTATGGATATGCCCCTGGTATGAGAAAAATACAAGAATGGGGGAAGGGAAGCCAAAAAATACCACACCTGCCAAAAGCTAATACTTACCACAAAGTCAGCAGCCTCTGACAATGGAGTGCTTGTTAACAGGCCTTCACTTTTCTTATTAGGAATACAAGAATTTGTTTTCTATAAATGTTTATAAAATAAGAGATTAAATAGCAGAAAGAAACAAATTGTTATAATAGTAAAACTACCATTTAAAGTTAGTAGACTAAATCATGTGTAATACTAAAAAAATCTTCAATCTTCTTATTAAATTTTAAAACTACTTGAAGGAAACTGAAGAATTTCTGTCAGGAAGTCAGTCAGTCAACTAGCAAGAGACTATGGGAAATAACAGTATGAATACTTTGTTGAAATAACAATTTGGAAAGAGAAGCTAATTAGAATGTTGAATTGGATAGGAGTATTTTGGCTACCTATGTTAATTACTATAAAAAGCAATTAACAATTTGCTTTCAGCACTTATTTAATTTCTAGTGTATTATTTTACTTTTTTACGGAAAGGGATTATAAATTATTTCTGAAGCTGTTAGAACATATGTAGCAAGGATACTTGAGTTAAATATATGTTTACAGCTATATGTATTTTTATTTTTATTATTTTATTTTATTTTTATTTTAGAGAAGGGTTTACAGGGTGTTCAGGTGCTCACTACTAGATCAGACTCCTAGTAAACCACCTGTTTACAGCCTCCCAAGAGCTGGGATTACAAGCCTGTGCTACTACTACACTCAGTCTCAATTGCCATCTCAGCACGCCCAGGGGGCGGGGTTGGCACGGCAGAATATTCTTTAATTTTAAAGAGAGAAAAACAGTAAAGACAATGATAGAATTTCAAAACAAAATAATGGGAGGGGACTGGGGGTATGGCTCAGTAGAATAAGCACTTGCCTGGCAAGCGCAAGGGCCTGAGTTCAATCCCCAGTTCTGCCAAAAAAAAAAAAAAAAAAAAAAAAAAAAGGGAAATTAACAATGGTTAATACAATGCATACTGTTATCCTCAAAGTAGTTGCACAGATTACAAGATGTAGTATCAAAATTGGTTGAACAATGCAAACAGAAACTATTCTTTTTGGTGAACTAAAAGAAATAATAATCTTATTATCTTGTGTATATATACATATGTTTTTCCCTTCTTATATGGATATTTTCATTCAAGGAATATCAAAATTAAAGAACTTACACAGTAGGATACAGATATTTTGTCTTTCTTAATGATGCAAAGAAGCAGTCAGAGAGTCAAGTGGAAAACACAAGAAAGGTTAAAGAGATCAAGGAAAGATACAAGATTCAAGAGTTAAGAATGACAGAGGAAAGAGGGTCGGGTTGCCAGAGAGGAAGAGGTTGGTGAGAAAGGAGAGTGAGAAAATGAAAGGAGAGGAAGAGAGAGAATCTAAAGAGAGAGGAGAAAAGACAGACACCAACAGACTATGAGCAGAGATTGAGACAGAAACTAAAGAAAAAGGAGTAGGGGAGACAGGGGGAGGGGACAGCAAGATAGAAACAGGAATCAGAGAGACACAGCTTCATATTAAAAGAGACAAAACCCAGTACAGCAAAAACAACAGATAAAAGGCAAAACAGAAAGGGAAAAGCCTGAGGCAGAGTCAGCAGCTTTATTTCTATAAATCAGCTGTTGGTTTTTTTTTTTGTTTTTTTTTTTTTTTTTGGCAGAACTGGGGATTGAACTCAGGCCCTTGCACTTGCCAGGGAAGTGCTTATTCTATTGAGCCATCTCCCCAGCCCCAAAATCAGCTGTCTTTCCAAACCTTGGATTCCTTGAAACAACCATGTCTTTCTGATAACATCTTTATTTTTTTATTTTTTTGTCTTTTTGAGACAGGGTCTCACTATGCAGTTCAGGCTGGCCTTAAGCTCACTTTGTAGCTCAAGCTGGTCTTGAACTCACAACAATTCTCCTGCCTCAGCCTCCCGAGTGCTGGGATTACAGGCCTGTGCCACTACGCCCGGCTTACATCTTTATTTTTGAATAGTTATTTATTATGTGAAGTCTGGAACCCAAATTCAGAGATAAAACTAAAAAATCATTGGAAAGTTTTAGTCAGGTTTCTTTTTTTCTTTCACTTTTTTTTTTTTTTTAATGTATTTGTATAGGGTCTCACTGTGCAGCTTGGGACTCCTAGTGACCCTCCTGTTTTCATCCTCCCCAGTGCTGGGATTACAGATGTGTGCCACCATACGTGGACTCAGTGGCTGGCCCAGTGTACCCAGGGGTAGGGCTGGTATGGCATGTGGTGCCAGGGATCAAACCCTAGTCCATGCACTTTCCTAAGCAAGTGCTTAGTCTGCTGAGCTATCTTGCTGGCTCTCTTTTGGGTCTCTCAGTCAAACTTGGGACCTTGCACTTGCCAGGAAGGTACTTTTACCACTGAGTTATCTCCCCAGCAGGGATCTTTTAAACTAGTTGTTGCAAAATAATATAGAATAGATGGTTAGAAAAAGTTTTATCAGAACATTTAAGGTTATATTTACCTGGGATGCTGAACATGGCAGCTCTCTAGTTTATTAGCTACATAATCTTTTAATTTCTCTATTTGAACAATGAGGATTATTCTACCTTATGGATTGTTGAGCAAGAGTTACAAATAACATATGTAAATAGAACCTATGGTGTCTGGAGGAGGAGATGCTCAGTGACAGCTTTTATCATCATCATCATCACTGTGGCAGCCTTGGAGGTACTCTATTTAGATCTCCTTAAGCAAAGAACCTGCTCTTTGTTGCAAGTACAGTTAGCTGATACTACCCAACTATAACATCTCTTAGGTATGCTTCAGTTTTTAGGCTTTCTTTTGGATCTTCCCATCTTCTCAGGCAGCCTCCAGCTAATGTCCTGCCATGTAGACTCATGATGGATGCTCCTTGCTACAGAGCGTCTGCCCGACTTGCCCTGAGGACTGAGGCTATACCTGTTTAGCCCTGCTTTTTCCCTGCTTTCCTTTCTCAAGAACTGCTCCCTTTAATAAGCCACATGAACACTTACACCATCTGTCTCTCCTTGCCAAGAGTACCAACTATCAATGCTAGTATTGACCCAACTATCACTTTTTTAAATATTACCCAAGGTTGGAGAGATAGCTAAGCAGTCTTAGTGCCTACCTGGCAAGCACAAGGACCCAAAACAGGGCATGCTGCCACATGCCTGTAGTTCCAGCACTGCGGAGGCTGAAAATAGGAGGATCACTATGAGTACGAGCTGCAAAATGAGACCCTGTACCAAATAAATAAATAAATAATTTAAAAATAAAATATCACTCAATTAAAAGTAGCAAAATAAAATACAGATTGGAGGAAAAAGGAGACAGATTTTTTTTCAAATGAGAAGAGATCAAAGAGGACAGGGGAAGGAGATGAAGACAAGGATTAGGATGTGCTATGTATATGTACCACTCCACACAAGGAATGTAAACATTATGTACTGCAAACATGTTCTCATAAAAATTAAAATATAAAAGTAAATAGATAATATCAGTTTGTATATAGTTGTAAGTGTAAAGGTCCCCTATATTTTTCCTAGATTTGTTTAAAAATGCTTATTTCTAAATCTTCTCAATTGGTACATTTTTATAGTCTCTTCATGAATCAAGAGTTAATAAATGATGTGTGCTCACCGGTGCAGGTGCCAGGCGCTGAGACAGCAGAACTCTAGTAACTGAGCTATGCCCATTGCCCTCAAGAGCAGGCCGAGGGGGGGATAACTCAATGTTGATGTGTGCAGGATGATTCAACTTTGTCTGAATATTTGTATCTCTATCTTCGAAATCCCTTTCAGGCTGAAACAAATTCACAATCAAGAATTACATTTCACCATGCTGTAAAAAATTTTCACTGCTTTTTTTTTTTTTTCAGAGTAGGAAGAATTTATTGAGAGAAGAAAAGCTTCTGTTTCAGAGAGAAGGGGCCAGAAAGTGGAAAGTGGATTGCTTCACAAGGGTATTTTATTGAACAAAGTCACAAAATGAAGTAGGCTTAAGGAGGAACAGATCTATAATCAAGATTACAAGTATAGTAGCTTAGGCAATGTTGATCAAATAGCAAATCACAGGATGGGTGTGAGGTACGATAGGCCTATGGTCAACTTCTACCACTTCTTAGGGCTCCTATTCTTCTCAGGTGTATCTTTTTTTTTAACTGAGAAAAAAAGTATATATTTAGAATTAGCCATCTTGACCCAGTTTTGATGATCCTAACTTTGTTGGCAACATGCAATGCATCATAATCAGGTGCCAATCAAACACATGATTTCTTTTCTCCATCAGGCCTGATCAGGGTATTGACCTTGACAACATCGATGTCATAGAGCTTCTTCACAGCTTGTTTGATTTGGTGCTTATTGGCTTTGACATCCACAATGAATACGAATGTGCTGCTGTCCTCAATCTTCTTCAGGGCTAACTCTGTGGTCAGGGAGAACTTGATGACAGGCATACTGGTCAAGCTTGTTTCTCCTGGGGGCGCTCTTCCAAGGGTATTTGGGCTGCCTCTGGGGCTGCAGTGTCTTGGGATGGCAGAAGGTGGGCGACATTCTTTTCTTCTTTTTGTGGCTGTGGATGCCTTTCAGTATGGCCTCCTTGGCCTTCAAGGCTTTTTCTTTGGCTTCAGCTTTGGGAAGGGCAGTGACTTACTTCTTTGCCTTCAGTGCCATCTTGGTAAAAAGGCCTCAGGTGTATTTTTTGCATGAAGAGTTTGTAGATGACTTGATAGAGGGAATGGCACTGAATGGCAGGATATTAGAAAAACATAAAAGTTAAAGACAACTGATTTTCCTAGGAAAAAAGAATGTGCTCTATATTGTATATGCACAGGGGCATCACAGCAACTTTTTAGAAATATACCACCTGTGCTTATTTTTTTAGGACTATTTCTACTGATGATTTTTTTTTTTTTTTTAGGGAAGGGTCTACAGGGTATTCAGGGTCTCACTACTAGTCCCTACTTGTAGAGATCCACCTATTAACAGCCTCCTAGAGCTGGGATTACAGGCACACAGCACCATGCCCAGTCTCAATTGCTATCTCAGTGTGCTCTGGGGGCAGGGCCAGTATGGCAGGGGCAGGGCTAGCATGGCAGGTCCCAGCCCCTGAGCCTGTTTGCAGGCGCTTTAACTGCTGAGTTATTTGGCCAGCATTTGATGAATGATTAATTTTAATTTTATTATATAAAGCAATCTTTACTTAACAGGAAAATAAAATATCAGTACAAGAAAATATATTTTAATATGAAATGAGTGTATATAAAATAAACATCAATATTTTTAGCATCAACTCTTTATGCTTATCTGCTTACAAGATCTAAGAAAACCTCAGCAGAAATACCTATGTAAACTATAATGAAAATATACACAAACCTCTACCATGGAAACAATCTTTGCTTCAATGATCACACCTAAGGCAGTCTTCACACATGAGAACAGCATGCTCCATATACAAGTCTTGCTTACATTGCTAGCACATGTGCTTAGCTTTCCTTTCCTGTATGACAAGCCATACTTGTCACGTTTCTCTGGTCAGGAGCCTCTTAGGATGTTATATAATGTCCACTTAGCAGGAAAATAAAATGTCAAATATGCAATGAATGTTTAGAATAACTGTTTAATCTGTTTACAGTGTGAACCACAATGAAAATACAAACAAAACTCTACCACAGAATTGCTTCAATTATCACGCCTAAATCAGTCTTCACACATGACAACAGAATGTTCCATACAGAAGTCTCACACTGACAACATGTGCTTAGCTTCCTCCGACCTTTTTTTTTTTTTTTCTGGCAATCATACTTGTTACCTCCATTGCCTTTCTCTTTTATAAGGAGCTGCTAATTATACAGTGTCCTCTTAGGAAAATAAAATATTAATAAAATAAAATGTAGGAGACTCTTCCAGGTCCTCGTCTCAGTCCAAGAAACCATTATTTGTAATCCCAAAGTTACATTATTGGAATCCCATCAAGTTGATTCCAATCTACCACTTTCCATGCAACCCATGGCGAAAATGGAGACACTAAATTATATTTTTAATCATTGGGGAGTTGAGGGGCTCTAAGTCATGCCATGACATGGCTTCCTAGAACCAAGAGAGCAACCTAGGGCCTCACCAGGTTTTTATTCAGTCGGGGAGTGGCTTGAGGAGGATTGACTGAGAATTGTGGGAAGTAGGTGACTACTGTGAGCTGAGCTAGGTGGGTGGCCTACATTTACCTCAGCCATGTGCAGAAAGGATATGCAGAGAGTAATCTGCATTATATAGGACTTAATGTTTTGGGAGGTCTGGTGCTTCAGCTTTGATGTAGTCTTTCAAGCCCCAGGAAGTCACAGCCTCTATCTCCAGGCTCAATCCCAGCTGGCGAGGCTGAGCATTAGCTCTACCATCCTGTTTCCATCCGGCTCACATTAAGGAGCAGCAGGTTTACCAGGGAAACATGCATGCCACCTTCAAAGACTATCACCAGCACCTCAGCTAGACCAATACACATTGCTTAAGGCCAGTTGAAGGATAAACAGAAGTCCTAGCCAGCTCTGTACATAACAATACGAGAAAATAGGATCAGGCTCAGTCAAAATGGTGACAGTCATTCTTCTTTCAAGGAGAGCTGCTCAGGTGGTCCCCCACAATAAAATATCAAATATATACTGGAGGGCTGAGGATATAGCTCAGCAGCACAAGTGCCTGCCTAGCAAGTGCAAGGTTCTGAGTTCAATTTCCATACAAAAAAAAAAAAAAGACAAATATATACTGAGTACTTAGAATAAACACCAACATTTTCTGTATCACTATTTGTTTAAATCTAAACAATTAACAGAAATAAATTCCCATATGAGCTATAATGAAAATACAAATAAAACTCCCACAAAAATAATCTACTTCAGATATCACACATAAGGCAGTTTTCACATTTAAGAACTACATGTTCTATCAACAACTATTGCTTAAACTGATAATACATATGTTTCATTTTCCTGTCTTTGTGACATATTTGACAACTTGCTCATCTTCCTGTTTTCTTAGAAGGTTCTTGTGATGTCTCATTTGTCTCTTCACTGGTATACTATAAAATTCTTTAGCAGAGCTGTTTGGGTAGATACATACTGTTCTTTTTCCATTGTAATTGATCAGTTATCAATTCCCAATCCTCTAATAAAATTTCTCTATGATATTTTGAGTGAATGAATGTTTAGGATCCAATAAAACACAACCACTGGCACTGGCCAACACTTTTTGTTTCCAATGACATCACAGTTGCTGTATAACTCCTCCACAACATCTCTTCATCTTTCATTTTGTTATAAAACATAACCATTTTTGCCTTCATTTGTATTCAGGATTCACCTTGTTTTGTTTGTTGTTTTGAGACAGAGCTCTCACTTATGTATCCTTGAATTTAATATATAGCATAGGCTTACATGTGCTGGGATAATAGGTATGCACCACTATGCCTGGTCTCACTACCAATTTTATCATGTTATAAAACTGATAATATAAGTATTGCTTTGTTTTTCTTTGTCATAATGTAATCCAGGCTAGCCTGGAACTCAGTCTGCAGTATAGGCTTATCTTGAATTCACAAGTTCTTCCTGTCTCAATGTTCTGAGTGCTAGGATCACAAGCACACCCTCATACCACCCTGCCCAGCCTCACTATCAATCTTACTATCATAATATATTGTTGATGGTATCAGTACTACTTTATTTTTTTCTTTGCCACATAGGAGGTCAGTGTTATTTTTTTTCCAAAGACAAAGATTATCATATATTTGTCTATTGTGAAACTGCAACATTTTTTCAAGAATATCAGCTTTGTTCTTTTTCTTAGGTGTCTGGAACAGGTCTTGCTACACAACTCAGACTCTAGTGATTCTTGTGTTTTCAGCCTCTTCAGTGCTGGGATTACAGGTGTGCACCACCGTGTCAGGTATCAGCAGCTGTCTTGCTTACTCAGGGTGGGGCCAGCACTACATGTGGTACTAGGCAAGCGCAAGGACAATAACTCAGGTCCTTGCTGCCTAGGCAGGCACTTAGACCACTAAATTATCTCCATGGCCTTGGCTTTGTTATTGAAAATAGTTCTGATGCTGGTCAACTGGCGCTGTTTTAGCAAATGTAACATCAATGGGTAACTAGTGAAGCAACTGTTTTTTTTTTTTTTTTTTTCC
>PVKA01041495.1:0-18045 GCA_004027165.1 Ctenomys sociabilis | reverse complement strand
GTATAACAGCACTCCGAACATTTGAAGAACACAGACTCCCAGCTGGCCATTAGACATGGGATTGGGTCCTGCTCAGACAGTTACAGACGTGGCAGGGACCTGTGACTATTCTGCTGTGATGGCTGAGCAGATGGCTAATGATCAGGAAAGGAGCTCTCTGATGGCAGCTGCCAGGACAATCAGTTTCAACCCAGGAAAAGACAGTGACTCAGAAATAGCTGAGGCTGTTCAGTACGAGGGACCCCAAATACTTCTGAGCCAAGGGCACAGGGGTCAAGGATTACACCAGCAGGGTTGCTTACTCATGGTGTTTGTAGTTTCTAAATATTATTAGTGAAGCTGGAAACCTTCAAGAGATTATTCAAGAAGTAATATGTCAGTCCTAAAGCAAACATCAGAACAGTGATCCAGAAAAGGCTTGGCTATTTAAAATGTAAGTAATAGGCAGGGACTGTTGGCTGATGGGATGGCTTCACTTTGGTTCTCTTTCCTTAGAGTGCATGGTGATCTCTGGCTCAGTGTTTATTCTGATGTCACCTGGATGTGCTCCAACAGTTGTTGCTGTATCCAGGCCACCTCTCTCTTGAGAGTTATTTTCCCAGATGGAAAAAAAACTGAGATGACTCTCAGTTTCTGCTGTGGCAAGTTTCTAAGACAATCTGCTTGTGTGCTTATGTCTAGGGCAAGTTTCTCTGGGAAAATGGATATGAAGAAAGCACCTGGACAAAGAAGATTTTTGTTTTCCCACCATACATGAAAATAAGTCCCCAAGAGCTGTCATCTAGCCATTTTCTGAGCATTTCTGGATTAAAAAAAGGAAATTCCCCTCTTTAATTTATAATAACCCTGCTTGTTCTTGAATGGGTCTTTTGTTGCTCCTCCCTCTACATCTAGAGCCGTTAGTCCCCACAGCATCAGGAAACCGTGCACGACTAGTGTCCAGTGTAGCCACCCTGGAGGGGTCACTTCTACTGGATTGCTGAATAATTGCCCATGAGTCACTGTTCTGAATCAAAGTTCCCTTCCATGCAGGAACAGACAAGGGACCGATTCTCTTCAGAAATGTAAATCACAGGAAGCTTGATGCCTTGAATTTTATCTGTAAACCCAGTTTTAGATGACAAAGCCTCAAGATTTAGGGAGAAAGTCATCTCTGGGCCTACAGAAGAGGAACATTATGGAAGAAAGTATAGGAGGTGTTAGTCAAGGGAAAAGAAAATATTTCCTACCCATTAAAGCAAAAATCAAGCATTGAATCTGACTCCAGATGTAGTGAAGTACAAGAAAAGCCAAAAGTGCTAGGCAGATTGCTAACTCCTGTGAGAAAACAAGAAGAAAGCTTCATTGACTTTTATCACAAATAATTATTTTTCAACACCATTTAGATGGAATTTTCATTTGGGGTTGAACACCTACCGCACGTTCCTCATAAAAAAATTGCCCTCCTGTCTTCAGAAAATAGCTCTTCCTTCTCAACTTCTAGTACATATAAGAATTTCTATAATAGTTCTTAGATAATAATCAGTTCACTACTTTTTTTAAAACCTAAAACCACCTCAAAAGGTTTCCTCACACCAAACATTTACCTTTGTCATTACGCATCTGTGAAATAAGTATCTTACACAAAAGCATGCTATTTTTAATTTTCCCCAAGTCACTTCCTTTTATAACCTCAGAAAATCTGGGGTCCACATGAGCAAATATAATCAGAAAAATGAGTTATTTTCCAGTGATTGCTATCCCAGTCATCTGATGACCCAGGGGCACAGAACTGGAGGATTTCTTCAACAGCCTCTTGTTGGGTCAACACTCACACCCCAAACACCATTTAGGAATGCTCATGAGTCTGGAATGACCATGAACATTCTTCCACACAAAGAAATTACAAGATTTCTTTTATGGTTTCTGAGACATGCAGGTATCTAATCAGGCATTAGGAAAAAAGATGTACACTTCAAACATACATTATAAAAAAAAAATCAAAAATTCCCTCTAAAAATGCAAGAAAACCTGTGTTGTCTTGCTTCCAGGAACACAAGCTCAGGAAGCACTGGGTTAACCAAGCCAAGTCTACTTTTGCCTTGCCATCTCCAGCACAACCCCAGAAACCCACATAGCTGAAATTATTTTCCACGAGCAGACTTAAAACTAATTCAAACAGGCTCTTTGGAAGCTGCCAGGAGTGACACAGAAGCAGATAATTAGTCTTTAGAAGCTCAGAGGCGTTAAAGCGAAGATTGAATAAGGGCAGGTGGACGACATAAAGATCTGGGGCACCAGCCAGCCACTGCAGACAAAGTAGCTTTCAGCAGCATGCCCAAGGTCAAGGCTCTCTTGCATTCTGTCCCCTAGGAAGCCAGGTGTGAGGTCACCACCAATGGGCAAGTGAAGTTCAATTTGCTTGGTTGCATTTTTTGACAGAATGCTTAAAAACAACCTAGCACTAGAGAATCAGCTGTTTCTACGCACACCCACTCTAAGGGTGATGGTTTTTTTTCAACTCCTTTGAAAGCCCTCTCTCGCTGTGGCCTATTCCAGCAGGGCTGTAGGGAGCATGAGAAAGCATTCAGACACAAGAGCGTGGACACTAACCTGAGAAGTAGCTGCAGGTGAACTAGTTTCCTTACCACTCACTGCTGCCCTCTCATTGGCTGCGGAGTCTGCCATTTCTGCCATCTGCACATTCGAATTCTCAGAACCTGGAGACCCTATTTGCCCCGGACCTTCACTCCCTGGGTTGCAAAGTGGGTTGGTGGTGGCTTTTCGGGTTTGGCCTTTATACCAACTAGGGTAAAACAAGGGATCCGCAGTTTCTGCTGCTTCGAGGACTGAAGTTTCAGACTCTGTGCTCTGCTGAGAGTCTGTGGGCACAACCTCCCCCTTAATCAGGACAGACAAATTCAGAATAAAAAGAAAAAAAAAAAAAAAAAAGGAACACAAAAGAAAAAAGAAGAGAAAGAAAAAAGAAAAGAAGAAAAAGTAGTTGATTTTAGTTCCCTTTGGGTGTTGACACTGTCGGTTTAGTGACTGCCTATCCCACCCTACTCTCTGGAAGTACCAGAGGCAGAACACTGATGGTAGCGCCGTATGTGCGCTGTCTGTCTGTCTGTGCCCTCTCTTCTTTTCTGTGGTTGTCTGATACTAGGTTCAAGCCCAGGCAGACAGAAAATCTGAAGGCTCAAGTGAAAGTTGCTTATAAAATACCAGATAAAGGAGAAGGCTCAAACTACTGACCAGAATTAATTGCTTAGCACTACATGCATTCCTTCAAACTGGTTTTTAAAAAATCAGCAGTTATCATTGATCAAATCAAACCATCTTCAGGTACTACCCTTCCTTTAATTTTAGTGCAAGTTGTATACGCAGCATCCTAAAGTATTTGCAGTATTTTAGCCTGGTTTGCTTATGGAGACAGGCACAGAGCATAATTTCATCTCTAAATTTCCCCTGTGGGCTTTCATTTCTTTAGGTGATTTCAATACACACTGAAAGCTGGTGAAGAGTTAGGGTTTCTGCAAACTCAACAGGTTGGATCCTGTTTGCTGAAGTGTCATGAAATCCCAGCATAAAAGTTTCAAATCTGGACAGTGATAGACTAGAAACGTAAGGTTAGCTAATAAGGGACAGTGTCAGAAAGGACATAATTTCCAAAAATATGTTTCAAACAGCCCTATTAGCACACAGTTTCATCAAATGACACAGAAAACCAGGTTTCATTTACTTGCCCACAGAAGGAAGATACAGTTGTATTTAGGGTAAACAAGGAACACAAAGAAATATGGCTTCTCTGTTTATTTTCACTATCATCTACAGAAAATTCAAAGTTCTAAAGGTATAATCATATTTTTTACATCGTTATTTCTTTTTCACATCATGTTATTTCTCCACTATACTCTCTCTCTCTCTCTCTCTCTCTCTCTCTCTCTCTCTCTCTCTCTCTCACACACACACACAGACTCTTTTCAGATAAAAATTACTTCATATTTGGTGAGAAAGTGATGCTAAGTCTTGCCAACCAGTTATAACAGTAATCAACCTGTGGAATCATGTAGAGGATTTTTCTCTCTAACATTCTGACTGTGCTGAAAGGTCTTGTCTGTAGTTATTCTTTTCTTAAGGTAGAATGAATTACTTGAGGACTCCAGAGGGAGGCACAGCTGTAGAAAGGAACTCCTGAATACTTACCTGTGTGACTGGGGCATCGGCAGTGGGTGGCAGGGTTGAAGGTGGCTCTAGAGAGGAAAGTGCCCCTGGGGTAGCCTGGAGCTCCAAGGCCAGCTGAGAGGATTCTGAGGATTTTTCTGGACTTTCATCTTCTCCTGATGACTCTATTTGAACACTTTCCATCTCTTCCACTTCTATTATTTCCTCTCCTTCTTCTTCTCTTTCTCCTCCTCCTCCTTCTTCTTCATCTTCATCTTCTAGCAAAGTAAGGTGTTTTTAAATTTGTTAGAAACACCATTTATAAAAGTTAATGGCAGGGGCCGGGGAGATGGCTCAGTGGAATAAGTACTTCCCCGGCAAGTGCAAGAGCCTGAGTTCAATCCCTAGTTCTGCCAACAAAAAAGAAAAACAAAAAGCACAGAAAAAAACTTGTACTTTATATCAAAAAAAAAAAAAAAAAGTTAATGGCAGTACCTATGACCGAGGGTAAGTCAGGGCTGAGGAAGTCTTCTCCAACAGCCACTTGGTAATGGTCCAAGTGTGCCATGTGTGGGCCATGGATTTCTAGTAAGTATGGCCAGGAGAAGTATGAACCGACACAATTCTCTTTTCCATTTCACAGTCCCAGCCTCACTGTGTACTCTCCAGAGCTGTTCACATTGTTATAATCTGCCACATCTATAAGATTCCAGAGGATTGGGACTTTCACTTAGTTATCTCAATCATATTAAATGGAAATTCAATCTTCTTTCCTATCTCACAAAACACACACTCATTTAAATTTCTTATCTTATTCATTCAGTGAATACATCAACCTTTGCCACCATTATGCTATCCCTCTTTTCCTGATCCTCTGACATTAATATTCCCCCAAGTGACATTAATAACAGTCAATATTAAGAGGAGTTTTAAATAGAGCCATTATGAAGATTTGCCTCTAAAATGACACCTGTGGATGCTGATTCAATCTCATGGCATGGTTAGTGATCTAGCCAAGTGGGATTGTCAACTAGATGAGGTAGGATGAGTCAAGATGACCAAAGTTTGGGTCAGGTCCAAGGTTATTTAAAAAATATCTTCAATTATTTTGTCAGGATAAATTTCCATGTGTGGAAATTTCTGGACTTTCAGCTTCTGATTTTGTACACTTTCCATCTCTTTTCCTTCCCCCGGGCCAAGCATTTGGTATGTTTCTACTTCATGGAATGTAATGTGATCACACATGCCTAAGCTTATTTCTAGGTTTTCACTTATTCTATGATTTGTTACTGTTCTTGTCCTTCAACATTTCATCAAATTAATATACTACGTTACCTAGCCCAGATGTTTTCTAAGCTTTATTTTTTTCTTATTCTTGGTCTTGCTCCTGATGACAACTTACATCACTGTCAGCCACTATCAATTATAAGCATTTGACAATCCAGAGTCAAATTCTTGATAATGGCATTAAAATAGACACCAAAATGTGCAAAACTCAATAAGTACTCTTTACAAACTAATCTTAAAATGAAATTGAGCTTCACATTGGATTATGAGCCTTGTAAAATTGTCAACATCCATTCTAGAGGTGATGCTGAATCTCTCCTTTCCTCCCACACAACTCCTTTGCAGTTTTCCAGCACCTGAAATTTTGGCCAAATGACCAAGAAAACAACAAACCTCTGTAAAAGTCAATTTCACGTATTATTTTTTCTTCTCTATTGAGGTTGACTGTGAAGTGGTTCATGTTCTCATAACCATGTTCTGTTTGCTCCATCTGAAATGCCTTCGATGCCTCTGAGATTCTGCAACAAAGACAGGTTGTCACCTTCTTCACTGATTACAATTTGATAGCCTGGGGTAAAAATGACAATATGCATTTTCACATGAAATAAAAATTACTTACTTTTGTAACAGGGTTTTGGCATTCTGTGTAAAGCAAACAAAAGATAGAATTACTTAAAGTCTTTCTAACAGAGAGTGAGAAGTTTTCCTTTTGCTGACCCTAAGAATCTTACAGTACAGTTGCTAAATGTCAGAAGTAACTGCTGTTTCAGATCATTCTTCTACTTAAGCAATGACAAACAGAGGAAGATTTCAATTGGTATAATGAAATGTAGGTAAAATAATGAAAGTGCAATGAGAACTAATGGAGACTTCCACCCTTTGAATTTGTCATGGTGCCAAGATGGAGTCTTACCTGCAAAAACACCGCCATTTCTGGTTCATCCATGAATTGAATTCCTGACTCAACCAACTTTGATACATTCTCCAAATGACTGGAATACTTCTTGATGAGAGCCCGGACATGTTCTAGCTTCTCCTCTTGGGTTCTGGTGATAGCTTGAGCCATTTCATTCTTTCTCTCTTCCAAGATGCCATATAGGTAATCAAACTTCTCACAAAGGTCTTGTTTCTGTTTTCTGCAGCATTCCTGTTAGTTGAGTTAGCTCAAATTAGAAAGTGCTTGTGAGAAAGTCTGTTTGGAGAAATCACCTAGATATTTTGGGAGACAGGAGCAATATATATATATATATATATTGAGGTGTTTCTTAGGCACAGAAACCTACTGTAGTCTATTGCACTGATGCTTGAAAACATTATCTTCTATTTAAGTAATTTTAAAATTGCCAGGCACAGTGGTACATGCCTGTAATTCCAGCTCTTGAAAGGTGGAGGCAAGAGGATCATTGTGAGTTTGAGGCCAGCCTGGGTTACCTATGGAGTTTAAGGACATCCTGGACTATATTAATGAGACCCTATCTCAAAAATAAAATAAAACACATTTGTTAAGGGCATCAATGATTTTTTTTTCTCTTCTACCTGCTACAAACGGAGTCAAACAAATTTTGTTTTATATTTATTTGAGATATTTAGGACACAGATAAAGTTTTCTTTTGGAGTGGTATGTGGTAGTATGTGGCAAAAATCTACGGTACTTCCTGATTTGTGCTTGTTAATATCTCTCTGCTTCATTTATACTGCATTTTTCCTAGTGTCAGTCCTCTATACAGATTCTGTAGTTTCCCAAGGACCTTGGCCCCTTGGATTTCCTCCTTCAAGCCATCCCAGAAACTGAAGCCAAATGTACTAGAATCTTTTTTCTTTCTTTCTTTCTTTCTTTCTTTCTTTCTTTCTTTCTTTCTTTCTTTCTTTCTTTCTTTCTTTCTTTCTTTCTTCTTTCTTTTTTTTTTTTTTTTTTTGCAGAACCGGGAATTGAACTCAGGCCCCTTCACTTGCCAGGCAAGCGCTTATTCTACTGAGCCATCTCCCCGGCCCCCTGAAGCCAAATATGTATTCTCAGAGTACAGTTCTAATTATGTTCCTTCTGTTATGACTCTCCACTGCATAAAGAGTAATATTTAAATGCTATAACTGATTTTTAAGACCATCCACGATCTGGTTCCAGCTTTCCTTCATAATCAAACTTCTCTTGCTTCTGTTTTCTGCAGCACATCTGCTAGTTGAGTTAGCTCATGTTAGAAAGTGCTTGTGAGAAAGTCTACTTGGACACCTCACCTGGAGATTTTAGGACACACTACTACACATTTCTTACATTGTATTCCAGCAAAATGTAAGCACTTGCTGTCTTTGTGCCTCCTTTCTCCTCTGTCTATAATGTTCTCCAGGCCATACTCACCAACTCTGAGCAATGACATGATTGGAGGACAATGGTATCTTATTTCATGAACTTAATTCTTTCCAAGATTCTGGTCACAAATTGATTTTAGTCATGAACCAAATCAAATTTTCCCATGAAGCTCAATGTAAATAATGTTGGTCTATTTTGAATCACATGTATTTTTTAATTACAAAACATGAAACAAAAATACAGTATGGTACAGTATGAAGAGAGAAAACACTGAGCTTACTTCAGGTGACTTCCAGCATGGAGGACAGGAAGATAGAAGGGAAAAAGGTTACTGTTTGGAGAAAGAATCCCCCCCCCCATAAGGGCATCAGTGACATCTCCTTCAGGGTTTTTCTCTCTTCTTTGTCTATTAGTTTCAGCGTCAGTTTTGATGAAAAATCTGTTGAATGTCACTTGTTCTTTCCTGTGCTGTGTAACCCTCCAGATATCAAAGACCATGTTATTACCAGATTTAAGAGTCTGTTCATTACAGTTATGCTAGGTTGGCACATCTCAAAGAAATCTGGGCATTCATTTCACTTTTCCATAATGCATTTTATCCCATCACTGATAGCCTTCTTGTCCTTTTCTTCTTCTGTGCAATACTCTTCAACAAACATCTTCTGCTACTCACTCTGGAGTTCAGCAACTTCTTTTGCTTCTGCTTATGGTCTTCAACAAGCTGCTCTATGTTTGCACTGTTGACATCCAGTCCCATACTCTTGTCCACAATCATAGTCTCCTCCATCACCTGTGAATCTGACCCTCGAGTGTCACATTCAGTGACACATTCTGGCCATAATTTCCTCCAGGCTATGTTTAAGATCTTGTATGTGACATTTTCCCAAGCTTTGTCAATGAGGTTCATGCAGTAGAAGACATTGAAATGTTCCTTCCAGAACTCTTTCAGAATCAAGGACGTTGCTTTAGTGAAACTGAAATGCTTTGTGAAGAGCTCCTTTGTGTACAACTTCTTGAAGTTGCATATTATTTGCTGGCCCATGAGCTGCACAGGAAGAGTTGTGTTGAGGGGGAAGAATATGACCTTTATGAGGTCATACACAGCATCCATAGTATCCATAATTATGGAGGGTGTGCTGGGTCATTGGCCAGTATAAAAAGAAGGAACCTTTCAAGAATCTGGTTGTCAGAAAGAAATTTCTTAATGGAGAGTGTGAACACCTCATAAACTCATTTCATGAACAATGCCTTGTGATTAAAGCTTTTGCACTGATCCTCCATGTAACAGGCATTCTTGTTATGCTCACATTCTGTTCCTTGAATACATGGGAGTTTGGGAATGTCTACCAATAACAGTTTAATCTTTTTTTGGTTGTTGTTTTGGAGACAAGGTCTTCCTACGTAGTTCAGGCTAGCCTTGAACTCTCTAGTAGTCCAGTCATGCCTCAGACTCATTGTGATTCTCCTGCCTCAGCCTTCTAAGTTCTGAGATTGCAGGCATGTGCAAGCCACACCCAGCACAGTGGCTTGATATTCATATGTGCACTTGCTTTTTACCAGCAGAAGGCTTGACCTGTCCTTTACAGGCCTGTGCCTCTCAGTGTTTTTTCCTCCTGTGTGATATAGACTCTGTTCAGCAGCTCTCAGAAAACGTTCTTTCATTGAAGTTGAACACTTGTTGAGTAAGGCATCCTTCTGCCTCTGAATTTCATGAATTCCTTCTTACAAGCTTCTGCAGCAGCCTTGTCAGAACTGGAAACCCTAATGTCTTATCACACTGTGGATGCCACTTCTCTTGAGGAATTTATCAAATCACTCTCAAAGAGCTTTAAATTCATCACTTGCCACACTGTGTAGGGGTTTTCTTGCAGCCAATCATTGTGCAATTCCTGGCCTTTTCACCTCTTCCAGCACTTGTGTCCTTTCCTTGGTTAACATCATTATTGGTCTTGCCATAGCAGCTCCTTTGGTCGCATCTTTATTCTTCAAAATACTCAACATTGCCAACTTCACCATTTTGTACTCTGAGGACAGATGAGTCACATGAGTATCACACTCTTGCTCTCCTATGATTTCCTTCTTTGGTTCAATGGTTATTTTCTTTGAACGTTTCTTCTTCCAATCCTCACTCACATTTTTCTACCCTCATCACTCTGCACATTCCTGTCACCCTCATGGATGCTCTGCACTTTCCTTTTGCTACCAGGGCTGCTCTGCACTTTCTTTGGAGTCATGCTGTAGATTAAATGATGTACAATACCGTATGTGCACACAAAATGCCTCAGAGCATATGTGCACAGGTCTGTTTGCAACTGTGGTCTTGACTGGAGAAAGCCACCAACATGTGTTAGAGTGAGCAAGACGGCCACCTACATGTGGAAAGACAGCTGTGCTTGTATTCGTCACCCCTTGTGGAGTTTGTGAACAAGAACAAAATGTTGCTGAGCACTTCTGTTTTCAAACTCAGCTGTTCATGAACAGAAGTGGTCGGGAACCAAGGCACTGCTGAACCACTTCTATAAAGCTTATCTTTCTTTCTATGGCTGAATGCCATCTTTTAATCATCTGATTATGGCACATATTCGTATCTGTCAGAAGTTCTATTTAACTCATATTGCCTCAGAAAGGAAATGCTGGGAGAAAGTCTATAATGGAAGTTTGACTTATGTATTTACATTTCATGAGTGAAATAAACCTAGTACCACCCAGCTGCTGTTATTCTGAGTTCATTTTCAAATCATGATTAATTAATTTTCAACTGGCCTAGTCATTCCACATTGGGATGTGTGCCAATTTATCTTTAGAACTGAGCATCTCTGGATCTACAACTTTTACAAGTAAGAGTAGGTTATGTCATAATGATCCAACCTAGCACTCCTGCTTTGAGAATCCAGCTAATTAATCTCTAACATCTCTAACCTCTGTCTGACCCTTGTTACATGTTCTTTCATTTCAGTAAACCTTTGTCTCTTTGATGTCATCTATTGTTTTCTTCCTTTGCATGAATTTCTTAAATATCTAAACTATAATTTTCCTTTACAATAGAATCTGGGCCTGTGAAGGATACATCTATAGATTGTAAAGATATTCTATAAATAGAAAAAAACACATCCATCATTTCACTGCCTTCAAATTGTAATTCATGAATGAAATCCAATAGTTCAATCCATTGGATCACATTAAAATAGTACTACTGTCAACAATCCACTCATTTATTCATTCAACAAGCAATAATTTTTTTCAACAAACAATTCATAAGCACTTAATTTGTGTCATGTGATATAAAAGACTATAAATCCAAAATGAATTTGTGGAAATCCAAAATGAATTAAATAAAGTTTGTATCCTCAAGGCACTCACAGAGCTGTATTTAAAAAACCTATATTGGATACGGGGAGATAGTTCAATAGAATAAGCACTTCTCTGGCAAGCATAAGGGCCTGAGTTCAATCCCCAGTTCTTAAAAAAACAAAAAAGCCTATAGGCCAATAATATAACAGAATATAGGAAGTTGAATAATGGGAACATGTTAGAGATTGATAGCATATTTTATAAAAACATAGCGATGGAACCTTAATTCAACCCTTTTGTGTAATTGGGTGACATTCAAGGGGATCCAGCAGTGCTGGCACACAAGTTGACCTTTAAAGGATGAATAGAAGGGAAAGAGGTGGTAGAGAGGGCAAAAATGAGTGTTGGAAATTGTCAAACTGGACAAAGAACATTGCAAGACATGGACAATTCCAGGCTTACAAATCTCCAACCATTGCCAGCCTTTTAGCTTGAGATTTATTTTTCTTTTCTTTATTTATTTGGTATAGGGTCTTACTACACAGTTTGGCCTCCTAGTGATCCTCCTGTCTCAGCCTCCCCAGTGCTGCAATTGCAGGCATACATCACCATGCCTGGTTCTGGTGGCCGGCTCTGCCCGGGGCAGATACAGCCTGCAGTATGGGGAAGGAACCTGGGTCCTTGTACTTGCCAGGCAGTTATTTAGAGCACAGAGATACCTCTCCAGCCTTAGCTTGAGATTTTGCCTGCTAACAGTTAGGCTTAGGAAGTGAAGAGGTTAGCAGCTTTTCAAACAAACCTTTTACTGCATAATCTTTTGTGCTAGGCTTTTTTATTTATTTATTTATTTATTTATTTATTTTAAGATACCTTGACAAGATGGGTTTGATAAATTAATACATTGCAAACTATTTTCATAATGTTTTGGTACCATAGAAGGCACATACATGATAGTGTACTTACAGACATTATTATAGCATATGTCTCTTTTTTTTTGCGCATCTTATTTTTTATACCTGAATTACATCAAAGATTCAATAATTATTAATTTCTACCTTGTTATTTTCCTAGCGGTTGTCCATAGTACTAGAAGCTGACATAATATCCTGTCCAACCACCATTAGTGCATGTGCTAGGCTTGTAAGCAACCATGTATGTACTGCGTATCTAACCTATGCCTTGCTGATATTTAGAAGCTCTACTTATCATAGCTCTTTTTTATGAATTGAGTACTTGAAACATTCATGAGTAAAATAAGTTGTGATACTCTAGGATGCCTTCTTTATGAAAGCTATAGTCTATGTAAGCTAGTATGTGAGAAATTCAAATTTAGGAATGACAAGTAATTTGTGATGAGGCTGATGTAAAATCATGTGTTCTGGTATATTTTCTCAAGTCAAAGATTACTTATATTGGTCATATAAATTTTATCTAGTACTTTAAATGGAATAACTGTACTTTTACTCCTACATTATTTTGTTCTTTTATAGCTATTATGTATTGACTTTTAATAAAATTAACTAAAATAGTTTTATTTTCTGAGCAGCATCTCACTATGCAATCTAGGCTGGCTTTGAATCCACTGTGTAACTGAGGCTGGCTTTAAACTTGTAGCAATCCTCCTGCCTCAGCTTCTCAAATACTGAGATTTCAGGTGTGTACCCCCAAGCCTGGCTATTAATTTTAATAGCAACTTTTATTTGTTTATACCTTACAGTGATGGAAGTGCTACTCCATGGATGCGCTATGCTTTACTGTAGTTATCATATTGCTACATATTTTGCAACGTACTGGCTTGTTATTTTGTTTTACAGTATATTTTAAAAGTTAATATATTTCCTGGCATAGAGTAGACACTTCTTTTACTTGAATTATTCAGGTGTGGAAACTTGAAGTTTATTATGAAAAGTAGCCAGTTCCCCATCAATCAGCTCACTCATGCAGAACCTGAAAAGCAATGGAACTGTGACTTTCTCAAGGCCTTTTTACCTCTCACTGTTGGCACCTGGCCTGGGCATCAAGGACTCCGCATTCCTGGGTCATTGTTACTCCCACTACACCCTGCTGTACACGTGTTTTTTTTACTTAAAAATAATGTACATAAGGTGCTTGTGACTTGAACGTAAGATTTTGACTGATCTACTCTGTTGAAAGTAAGCTTTTGAAAGGCAAGAAATCTCAAATTGCTTCAGGATTATATTCATTGATTTATTTTTTCATAAAATTTATTAACTTCACATTAGGTACCAGGCATTGTATGATCCAAAAACCTATCGTAACTTACCAGCATGATACATACAAACATAAAATTGTGATATATGCTCTGATTTCTAACTCCAAAATATCTACCTTTTTTAAGGTGGAAAGCTTGAAGATATAGGGGTAGGCAAACATTTCATGAACAAAAATCAAACTGCATGGGAAATTCTTCAAAGAATCAACAACTGGGACCTTCTCTTATTGAGAAATTTCTGCACATCAAAAGAAATCACCAGCAGAGCAAAAAGACAACCCCAACATATAAATAAAAAAATCTTAACCAATAATCACTCAGACAAAAGTCTTCTATCTAGAGCATATAATGAACTAAAAAAAATTAGAGTCCCAAAACTTAAAAACCCAATCCAAAAATGGGCATCTGAGATGAATACACCCTTCTCAGAGGAAGAAATATAAGAGGCAAATAAATACCTGAAAATATGCTCTGCATCACTGCCCATTTGAAAATTAAAACAACACTGAGATACCATCTAAGCTCAGAAAGAATAGCTATCATAAAAAAATAAACTAAAAACAAACTCTGGAGAGGCTATTGGGGTGCGGGAGGAGGGAACCTTTCTTCACTGCTAGTGGGAATGTAGAATGTAATAACCACTATGTAAATCAGTGTGGAGACTCCTCAAAAAACTAGGACTGGAAATCTCACTGAATCCAGCTGAAATTCCCCTTCTGGGTATTTTCCCCAAAGAACCGTAAACACCATACCATAGTGATATGTGTGCACCCATTTTATAGCAGCACAATTATGATAGCCAAAGCTTGGAAACAACCAAAATGCCCATCACTTGAGGAACAGATGAAAAAGATGTGGTATTTTTATACAATAGAGTAGTACTCAACTATAAGAAAGACAAACTCAAAGCCTTCATAGATAAGTGGATACAACTAGAGGATATACTCATAAGTGAAATAAACCAGATCTACATGTGTAAATATCTTATTGTCTCTCTAGTGTAAGATCCCAAAAGGAAAAAATAAAACCTGAAAGGTATAACAGATACAGTAAAATGAAAGGAAACAGAACTTAAGGATTAAATACAGAAGAGGAGAGTAGAGAAAATATAGGATAAAAGGTAAGGGGAAAAACATGCAAGTATACATACAGGAGTCTGAGACAACTCAGAGAATTCCCATCAGAGTTTGAAAATAGCAGTTAATGTGTAGAATTTTCACCTTGACCAACTCTGTATGCTGTTATCTGTGAGCAACTACATTGAGGACAGCAATGTGTAATACAAAAACCATGCTTGAATACCTGTCATCTTGGTTTCCTAAATGTGTGCCATTTCTAATGTCATATAAATTACTCTCTTTAAAGTTTTTTAAAAAGGTAGTAAAAGAAAAAAGAGAGACAAGAACAAAAATTTAAGATTTCTTGAAAGCAAGTGGCAACATTTAATCATGTGTCCAATCTTATATAATTTTATCTGTTAATCTGACCAATAGATTTGATGATAAAAAATAGATACTATATCAACCATTGTTAATCAGCAGCTATTCTTGTTTTCAGAATCTGTAACATATGTATTATTGCATGTTACTCTTTCTCATTTTTGTTCTTGCTTTTGTTTTTACTCTTCAAGATAAAATGAAAATTTAAAAAAATCCACTTTTTTTTTGTTACTTAATTTGACTTTAATATAACTTTAACCAAAATGTGATCAGAGTTCAACAAGTATGTTTCAGAACTGTCCTAATTATATAATTGGGACTTATAAATATTTAGAAATTAATTTAAGATGTTCATGTTAACTCAGTGTCAGGTTCAAGTGTAAAACACTGCTCTGTGTAGAAGTCTCCTGTACATTCATGACCTCTGACAGAACCAACACATGAGACCAACTCTGGACCCCATCAGACTCAGCTATAGGACCACCAGAGCCCTGTGGAGGTCAATGAACACTGAAGGCCTCTGGTTATCAAATCACCGTGCAAGCTAATTAGGGAACACTTGTGTGCTAAGATACACAAAAAGTTCTCCAAGACCACTTAATTGCTGAAGGTGATTACTCTGAAAGTAGCACTTGTTGCACTTTTGTAAATACAAGCCTGCAGCACGACATGCAATGAGAAAAACGCTGACTTCCGCACTACCCTCATGTATGCAATTAGCACACTTTAAAAGATGATTGTTACCTGCAAAAGCATGATAATAGCCATAATTTATTGCTTCTCCACAAAAACTTCCTCTCCTCAAAGATTTCTCCTTGCTTTTAGCATATTTCTTTATCTGAATAAAAAGATACATGTTTCAACTGAAATCCAATTCCAAGTTGGAGACCTCTCCACTCCTTCCTGCAGTTCTCTAGATAGTAACTGAATTAAGATACATATTTTTGGAGCTTTAAGTTTAGTTTTCTAACTATTTTTCATTTTACTCCTTTTGATGTCGGTGGCTCCTGCACTCTGTGTGTGAGGGGTGCACTTGCATGAGTGTGCTCAGCAGGGGCAGTAACTGTCATAGGTGCGCCTGGTGTTGAACTCCAGGATGTTCTCATGAAACTCTCTGGAGACAACACAGCCTTTTCCCTGGTCTGCCAAAACAATTGCATTTATTGGCTTCTTAGGAGACATTCCAATGTTTTTAATATTTTAATATAAATGAAATTTGTCCCTTTTATTTCCATTTATTTATGGAATGTTCAATGGGTACAATATACTAACAAAGGATGCTTTTATAAAACAAAGATTTCCCTGCCCATATTGAAATAGTAAGAGGAGGATTAGTAGAATATTTGTTTCCAATCAACATCAAAACTTCTGACTGAAAAGAAAAAGTATGAAGCAGTCATTTGCTTTTTTTCTTTTGAAGTGAATAGGTACATTTTAATGATGATCTAAAGTCAATGATTAGTTGTAGCTTCCATAGAAATGTCAAAATAGGGGCAGGGGAGATGGCTCAGTGGAATAAGTACTTCCCTGGCAAGTGCAAGGGCCTGAGTTCAATCACTGGTTTTGCCAAAAAAAAAAGAAATGTCAAAACTCATATATGATAATGTTAGCCAAATTTGATTATAGTAGCTATAAGATAAAATATGCAATTGAAAAGAAACATTTTTATAGGAAAGAAAAACAGTAATTAATCCTACTTTAAAAGACTAGAGAGTGAGTATATAGCCAGGCCCAGTGGTGCACCTATAATCTCTGCATCCTGGGAGGTGTAGGCATGCGGATTGCAAATTTGAGTTTAGGCTAGACAATTTAGTGATTTAGTGCAACCTAGTCTCAAAATAAAAATGAACTGGGCATTTAGGTCAGTGTGAATATGCTGGGTTCAGTCCTCAGCATCAGGACAGAGAGAGAGAGAGACAGACAGACAGACAGACAGACAGACAGAGACAGGGAGAGAGAGACTAGGGGTGGTGGCACACGCTTGTAATCCCAACTCTTGGGAGGCTGTAAACAGGCAGATCACTACAAGTCTGATCTAGTAGTGAGACCCTGAACACCCTGTAGACCCTTCCTTTAAAAAAAAAAGACAGAGAGAGACAGACAGATAGACAGACAGAGACAGAGAGAGACACACACAGAGACACAGACAGAGACAGAGGGAGAATATACTATCATGCCAATATTTTTAATGTCAATTTTTTTTCCTTTATTTTTATTTTATGAAAATACAAATGTCGGCCCCCGCCCAGCTCCTGAGACCGGCCAGAGAAAGTGCGGCCGACTCTGCCATCCTCCTCCATCCCGCCCACGCCCGACCAGCCAGAGACCAGCCTGAGACAGTGGCTGACTCCAGCGGCCTCATGGTTCCCGTGCCAAGCTCGCCCAGTGAGAGCGAATTTACAGGACTCACCAGGCTTCCCAGATCAGTGAGAGTGTGGTGAGTCTGAGGGAGAGCCTTTGGCTTCTTCCCACGCGCGCTACGCAGATCCCTGTCCCCAACCCCTCCAAGCCAGTGACTGGCCTGAAACGTCAGGACCCACTCACCAACACCTCCCTGGATCCCCTAACCTAAAGCCCACTGATTGAGTGGGAATTTCCCCGATTCTCTGGGCATCAAAGGTCAGTGAGTGTAGAACCTCAGGCCCGTCGTGCCTGAGATACATTGCCCAGGGATTAAGCTGCCTGTCACCTCCCGTGGCCTGGTGACAGCTCCAGGCACACTGTGCCAGAGAAACATTTCCAGGTGATTATTGGTCCCACCCCACAGCCCCAGACCCAGTGCAGGTCGGCCTGGAGTGAGAACTCCAAGCCTGCTACACCGGAGGGACATTTCTCAGCAATCCACGGTCCCACGCTATGGACCGAAACCCAGCACAGCCTGGCCTGTGAGTGAGGGATCCAGGCCCACTGCACCAGAGGGACCTTTCCCAGCCTTCTTGGGTTACGGCCTGTAGACCCGGACCCAGCACAAGCTGGCTGGCTCAGTACAGCCTACTCAGTGAATAAGATCATCCACTATCCTTTTGTGAGCCCAGAAAACCCACCAAAGCCCAGGCCCACCCACCTGGGGAACGACCTGCCTGACACAGGAGGGCTGACCCCGGGAACCAACATAGGGGAACCAAAGGAGCTGCAGCAAAAAAGGAATTGAACACAACAGCTAGACCCAGGATAGGCATACCTGGAAAATCTCAAACTTAATAGACTGGTACCCGAATCTCATAACAAGCTAAGGTTATAGCTGCACCAAAGCTCTACACCAAAGGTCAAAGATCAGTGCTATACAAAATGACAAAGAGAAGGGGAAAAATGCAATCCCAGACCTCGAGTCCATCAGGAAGGGCAGA
>PVKA01041494.1:0-18046 GCA_004027165.1 Ctenomys sociabilis | reverse complement strand
AACCAGACACACATGTGTAAATATCGTATAGTCTCCCTAGTATAACAAGCGAAAAGCAGAAATACAAAAGGAAATGTATAACAAGTAAAATCAATTGAGTCAGATAAGGCAAAGTGAATGGCATATGCTGCAGGATACTAATCAGCTTTTCTTCTGGATGGTTGACAACCTAAGATCCCAAGTCAGAGTTGAAGAAATATTTAAAAAAAAAAATAGATGGAAATTTCTGGTATAATCACCTCAGCTATCCTATATACATATTTTTGTGATTTTCCCCCAGTACCTTTTCTCCTATCTTTTCTCCTTTCACTTCTCTTCATTGTTGAATCCATGAGTTTGGTTTTTTTTCATTATACTATATCTGTTATACCTTTCATGTTTTATTTCTCTTTTTGGGTTCTTACACTAGGGAAACAATACGATATTTACATATGTGGGTCTGATTTATTTCACTATGAGAATAGCCTCTAGTTACAGCCTTTTGCCTATTAATGCTTGGGGTTTGTCTTCCTTTACAGCTGAATAATACTCCATTGTGTGAAAATACCACATCTTTTTCATCCATTCCCCAACTGATGGGCATTTTAGTCACTTCCAAGATTTGGTTATGACAAATTGTGCTGCTATAAACATGGGTGCACACATATTACTGTGGCACACTATTCTTTTTAAAAAATTCCTGGAAGGAGAATAGCTGGATTGAATCATATTCCCAGGCCTGTTTTTTGTGTCTGTCTTCTATGATTTCACAAGGTTAATTCTAGAAGCATAAGACAGTAGCCTAACTTGTTTGTCATTTGGACTTTTACGGGTAAGACACTGGCTCAGAAAGAATTATGGAAACTTGAGAATTCTATAATATTGTGTTTCTCTTCAATGAATGCTATACACAGTTCTATTTATATCATAATTCTCACCTTAGTCTTTCTAGAGAATTTTATAATTTTCTCAAATATTTGTTAGGAATTTTAGACATTTTTCTAATTTATCTGCTCTACCATAAAACTTTGGATTTTGTATGTTCTTGGAGTACAGGTCATTATTTTAAATGAAATAAGCCAGGAACATGAGGGTGAGTAGAGCACATTTTCTCTGATACATAGAAGATTCAAAAGAGTCAACCTGAATGTACAAAAGTGAGTACCAGAGGTTTGGAAAGGTGCGGCAGTGAATGGATAAAATAAGACTGGGTTTTGTTAGTGTGCATTGCACACATGTGATGAAATGTCACACTGAACTCCCTACTCGCATGTATATTTTGGACACAGTAATAAAAAATATGCTAACACATTCTAAGAAAAAATATTAAAAATTCTTATTGAGTTTCCAACCTGCCACTCTGCCCATAGAGCTCAAAGGTGGTAGGTGACACAATTACATAACCCAGTTCTTCAAATATCCCTGCTACTGTTTCTCTTGATCTCTGTGCAGATAAATTGTTATATTTCACATCTAAAGTATCACCCATTTATTGAGAGACTTGGAGGATAGGGGCATGTGGCTGGGAAGATCACAGAAGGTGTATTCTATTCCCTTCTTTCTTTGATTCTTGGATGAACATTGTGAGTCTGAACAAACCTGCCTTCCTTTCACTTGTGATTGCTAATGCTTTGTCTCAGTAATGTGAAATCTAAGAAAGCAATATCTGTTTACATTAGTAATACAGACTATTTATTAATCAAGGTTTATACTATTTGGGTATGAATATCTAGAAGACTCAGAACTAATTTCTGAGACTGTCCTTTCTCTGATGTAATTACATTTACAGTTGCATCATTCAGGAAATTAGTTTTTTGTATATACACATACATATATATGTATTCCTGAACTATATTCTGTTACTTTGATATGTTTACAGAAATATTTCACTGGGAAGAAAAAAGAAAAGTAAGAGTAAAACGTATCTCCTTTACCATAGAGAGTAAAGACTGAATAAGCACTGAGTACTGAAGTTTAATTTCTTTCTTTCAGTTAGCAGTGAACATGTGTTGTGCATTTACATGTGTCTGTAGGGTGCTGGAGTGGAGCACGAGCATGAACTTGTGCACTGCCAGAACTTAGTGGTGAATTATGTGGGTGGCTGTGTCACACTTCCAAAGAAGGCAAATAAATTATTTATAGACCATCTTCTTCAGAGTGATGACTCCTGCATCGTGCCTTGAGTTCTAATCAACTCTAAGGCCTGAAAATAATTAAAATGTCACCCAAAAAAAGTAGACAGTGCCACTAAGGACTGAAATAATGATATCTGGAAGCTGAGTACACAAACTATGACCTATAGGCATCTGCTGTGCAGCAGATCTTCAGATCTCACTTTCCTACATCACTGAAACATTATAGTAAGAAGGAAGAGCTTCCATTTCTTTGTATGCCCATATGACAAGCAGAACTATATCATCTGCTTCTAAGAGTGGAACAGCTTTGTGTATCACATGAAAATGATTCATCCCATGTGCATGCGTTCATGGCTCAACATAATGCAAAAATCAACATCATTCACAGTGCCCCTAAACAATTAGGTATACATCTGACAAATTATTTCCAGCTCTGCTATGCTAAAAACTACAAAATGATGGTGATGAAAATGAAAGAAGAACACATCTGTGGAAAGACACAGTATGGTCATGAATTATGCTATGCAATACCATTAAATATTAATTTTATAGCTATTCACTTATGGATAGAGTCATGTGGATATGATCACAGGAGGTTTGACTGATTTGATTCATTGATTCAAATATTTATTTTCCCAAAGTGGGGATTAAACATAGTGACTTCTTACTTAGCTACATCCATAGCATGTTCCCTACCCCATTGGCGACAGGGTCTGTTTAAGCTACTAAATTGCCCAGCCTTGACTGAAACTTGAAATTCTCCCACCTACTCCTAGATTGCTGTGCTTACTGCCACCAGGTTACACAGCAGACATTTTTAGATACTAATACATTTTTTTCTAAGTAAATAGCAAATTGACTTGAGATTAAATAGAAAGAAAATGTTGGAGACAAAGAACAAAACTAGAGGATAATTGCTGTTCCAAGACTTTGTATAAAACTGCATCAAACCAAATCAAGAAAGTGGGCCAGCCAAATAGGTCAGCAGATTAAGCACCTTCCTTGGCAGTTGCAGTGGCCAGGATTTGATCCCAGCCATGCTGTTCTGGCCCCATCCCTGGGGCTCGCTGAGACAGATTGAGGCTGGGCATGGTGGCACATGCCTGTAATCCCAGCTCCTGTGAGGCTGAGAAAAGGAAGACCTTTATGCGTTTGATCTATGTAATAAGATCCTGTAGATTTTGTAGACCCTATACGAAAATACAGAAAAAAAAGAAGGTATGATATTAGTGGACAGACAGGGAGACAGATAGATGAAAAGAAAAAGACGAAAAAGCTAGAAACAGAACTAATCACATATATTCTGTTGAGTTTGAAAAAAAATCAGTGCACATAAATGGAGAAATAATAATCTTTTCAGTACATGATATTTAAATACCGGGGTTTTTTTTTTTTTTTTTCAGTACCAGGGATTGAACTCAGGACCCTGTACTTGCCAGGCAAAATGGTAAGATATCTTACACAAAATATTTGAAAATACATATTGTCTCTCTTTTACTTTTATTACCATTTTTTCTTATGGACATTTCCTTTAAAAAGAGTATAGCAATAATTTGTATAATATTAGAAGCAGTACGGATTTAGAAGACCAAATTAACAGGTATTTTAAGCATGGTTTTAGTATTACACATAGTTGTCTACAGTGTAATTGCTTAGTTCACAGATATCAGCATATAGAGTTAGTCAGGGTGAAAATTCTACTTATCAACTGATATTTTATAAAACCTGATGGAAATGCCTATGACTATTGCCTTAATCATCTTCTTCATATAAATATATGGGTTTTCCCCTACCATATTTCCTAACTTTTCTCCTTTGTCTCTCTTCATTGTTTAATCCTTAAGTTCTCTCTTTCCAATTACCTGTGTAATATCTTTCAATATTTATTTCTTCTTTTGAGTTCTTACACTAAGGAGACAATACAATATTTATACATGTGGGTCTGGTTTATTTCACTCATGAGTATAGCTTCAAGTTGCATCCACTTACCTATGAAGTCCTTGAGTTTATTTTTCTTTATAGCTGATTAATACTCCACTGTATAAAAACACCAATTGGCAGTAGTGCTAATGACTCACTATTCTTATGGACTATTGGACTATATTGTGTTATTTTGCTGAATTCAAGTACTTATACTATTTGAGCTGGCATCAAATATGAAACAGTCCTTTAAAAATTCTCCAAATACAGCTTCTGTACCTGCAATGGTACACCCATCTCTGACATGACAAAACAAAAAAGGGGGATATAAATAAAGGACTGATTTGTTATGAGAAAATTATATATATATATATATATATATATATATATATATATATATATATATATATATATATGGTAGAGTGTATGGGATCACCATCCCAGGGCCCTCCAGATCCTTACTCCAGCCAGTGCCCAGGCCTGGTATGTGAATGGGAAGGCCCACAGCCCACAGGATCCTCATTGTAGTCAATTTTCAGGCCAGGTGTGTGTGTGTGTGTGTGTGTGTGTGTGTGTGTGTGTAACTTTCTCCATCAGACAGATGTGGTATGGAACCCTGAGGCAGAACTTCCTGCAGAGTCTAGAGGCAAGACATACTCCATTGATCCAGAAGCAGAACATCTTTCCAGAGTGGGATAGTGGGCTCACTTCCAAGGGGGTGCAGCAGTAACAAGTAGAGCACCAAACAGCCTGACCTGACCCACACTCACCTGGATGAGTTTGAACTTGGTAGATCCGGGCACTGGTGCTAAGGTAATAAGTGTACCAAAGAAATCCACCTAAGGTCAGAAGACAGTGCTATACAAAATGACAATGAGAATGAAAAAATGCATTGTGAGGCCCTGAGCCCACCCAGAACAAATGCAGGAGACAATAGCATAGAAGAAATTGGAAATTGCACACCTGAAATCTCTGAAATAATAGCGTCAGAAGTAAAGAAACAACTGAAGAAAGGTGTAGAGGAAATGACATCAGAAATAATTTCTTTTTTTCTGTATTTTATGGAAGGGTCTACAGGGTGTTCAGAGTCTCATTACTAGATTGGACTTGCTGCCTGTTTACAGACTACCAAGAGCTGGGATTACTGGTGTGTGCCACTATGCCCAGTCTCAAGAAATAATTTCTGAAGTTAAAAAAAGAAATGATAACTTTAGTGAAAGAAGTACTAAGTAATTCTAAAGAAGACACTAATAAAAATAGAGGAGAATATAAAGATGATGGAATCTTTGAATGAGCAATATAGGAATAAATGATATATAGGAAATTAAAACCTCAATCACAAATTGGCAAAACCGTTTGAATGAAAGTGAAAATAGACTCCCAGACCTTGAAGACACTGCTGCAGCTAGTGAAAATGTAAGAAAAGTTCTCTTAAAAACAACTAAGATGTAGGGGAAAAAATTCAACTTACTGAAGACAACACAAAGATGAACAATGTAAGACTAACAGGCATCAATGAGAAATGGAATCAATAGAAATGACATAAAAAGAATATGGGCAGAAGTAATAGCAGAAAACTTTCCAACTATAGGTAAACAATTTGACATTCAAGTAACCGAAGCAAATAGAACTCCAAATAAGATCAGCCTAATTAAAACCACACCCAAGCATTTAACAATCAAGATGCTAGAAATTCAGCACAGGAACAGTATACTAAAAGCCACTAGAGAAAAGAAATAGATCACATTTAAAAGAAAACCCACCAGAATCAAATAAATAGAAGAAATAGTTAATGATACTGATCTTCAGCTTTGCCGTTCATGCTTTAATACACATTAGGCCAGATACTCCACTTTTGATAGCATGAACATATTTAGGTCTTTTAATGGCATATGCCATTTATGCGAAATGTATCTAGAGGCTAAATATTGCTTTCTATAGATAATTGTCTCCTTGTTTAAAAAAATACATATTGAATAGTTCATGATTTGTTTGGCATTATTGGAAGTAAGCCAGTGCTAAGCATTTTTAAATGGTATGTTAGCAAAGCAGAACCCTAAATCTTCATCGAAGAATGTGTATTAAGATCAGGGAATTGGGTACAAGATTGGTAGGGGTGAAAGTGTTTTTGGTTGGATGGATCCTTCATGGCACTATGATCTATTCTTGCCTTGAAAGTTTTTGAACAGTGGAAAGACCCATTTTGTTGCATTTCCCCATTATTGTTTTTAAAAGAAAAAGATTCTAAGCCCTGTAAATGGCTTGTATTGAACTTTTACATTCAAATTAAAGATTTTTAAATATAAAAAGATAGGATAAATATACAGCTACATTCTCTTAGTTCATTGAGAAGTAATGTTTGTACTAATATTGTGTAGACAAGATATCATGTCTGCATCTTTTGTTCTGAATAACTGCTATGAAGAAAATATGCAATTTATTATTACTATTATTATTATTATTAGGAGGAGGAGGAGCCAGAGATTCAACTTTGGTCTTTGTGCTTGCCAGGGAAGCACTTATCCCATTGAGCCATCTCCTTGGCCCCTTGTAATGTATTAATTATTGTAACCATCTTCCTAACCTGTTTTGAAACTGTTTCATTGCTATTTTACCTTTTTCCTCATTAAAATGAACAAACAAATTAAAATGAAAATTAGAAAAACTAAAGCAAGAATTCCAAACCAAAAATCCTCATTTGTTTTCATACATTTAATGTGTCTGTTTTAGTAGTGGTGACTAAGCCCAGGGCCTAACAAATGGTAAAATGCTCATGACCACTGAGCTGTGTTTCCAGCTCCACAAATCTCAAATCATATGCATAAATTAGGCCAAAGTGGATCAAAATTTAAAGGAAAAACTTAAAATTACAAAATTCTAGATTAACACTTTCAAAAAATATGTCTGACAACAGGAGAGGTAAATATTTTTTGAAAAAAAACAACAAAAGAAAGGTTTATAAAAGAGAATTAAAATATGTTGGGTTTTATATAACATTAAAAGATTCTGCTTAAAAGACATGATTGGAATAATGAAATTATAACCAAAACTTTATGGAAATAGATTTAATACTTACATATCTGACTTCTACCAAGAGAATGTCAAGAAAGTATAACTTGAATAAGAAAACAGTTGTTTTAGAATAATGAATAAATCAAGTAATTGGATACTTCACCAAAGAGAAATGATAGGCCAAGAATATAAAGATGCATGCAGAATAAGAAAAATAAGCACATAGAACAGCACCCAAATTATTAATATTTTAGATTCACAGAGGAAGGACTGCTCTGTGTCTCAATAACACAGCATGATCACATGTGCCAGGGATAAAATTGCTGGCAAATAAAGGGAAAAGGAGGGCCTGGGAGATAGCTCAGTAGAACAAGTGTCTGCCTTGCAAGCACAGGGTCCTGAGTTCAATCCCTGGTACCACAAAAAAAGGGAAAAGAAAGATCAACAAGATGCCCTGTTTCACGCATTACAGTGACTAACATTCAAAACTAAATAGAAAATATAGAAAAAGTATTTGTGAGGTTCTGGAGCTATAGGAACCCTTATATAGTTATGATAGAAGGCTACACTGTACTGCCACTGTGGAAGCTATTTTGGTAAGAAATAGTGTTACACAATTATCATATGGCTCAGTAATAGGATTCCTAAGAGTTTCCTCAAGTGGAAAGAAAACACATATTCATAGAGAAACAGATATATGAAAACTAGCAGTTGGAATGTCCAAGTTTTATAAGTACCCAACAGGACTGGTCATGGTGGTGTACACCTGCAATCCCATCGCTTGGCAAACTGAGGCAGGAGTACCTTTGTGAGTTTGAGACCATTCTGTGCTACCAAGTGAGCTCAAGGCCAGCCTAAACTTCTTAGAGAGACCCTGTCTCAAACAAGCACACACACACACACACACACACACACACACACACACACACACATGCACCCAAATATGTGTCAAACAATAATTGGGAACAATCCAAACATCTCCCAGCTGAGAAATGAATAAATTATGAACCACCCATCCAGTGGAAAGGAACTAAGTAATATAAAGAGGAAACAACTGATATGCATAATAATACATTTTCATCAGCAATGGATCATATTGAGGGAAGGCAACATTGCTGGAAAGTTCATATACTTGATGTGTTCATTCTTAGATCTAGTGGAAGGTGGTGTCTCCCAGGACCAGAGTGTGGTACAGCTCTGACAACTGAGGCAAATCTGGATCATCTGTGGTTTCTCTACAGAAGGACTGGTTTGTTTGGTCCCCCACAGATCCTCACCTTGCCCTCAATGAGTCCCTCACTACCCCTCAACTTGATGTCCTAGATGTTGCTCCCACTTGAAGCAGGGACCTCAGAACAAGAAACAGATTTCCTCTCAGGTCATATAGCAGTGAAAGAGGATGCTGACCTGAGGGCTTTACACATGAAGTGTCAGGGCAGGCAGAAGAGGCTTTTCTACAATGTTCTGTGACCCTCTCTCTGGGACAGGGCTTCCTCAATCCTCCCTCAGTTCTCAACTTAACCCTTGTGCTCTCAGGTCTGCTCTTCTCCCTTGCCTGAAAATCAGGGTCAGAACAAGTCTCAGACACCACACTTGGGCTTCCCTGAGGATAAAGGGGTTTGGCTGAGAGCATTCTTCCCAGAAGTACAAAGCTGACAGAATGGGTAAATTTGGATTGTTTGGGGATCCTCTCTCTGGGGTGTGGCCTTTCTCTACTCATAGTCCCTCAGTGAGTCTCAATATCCCAGTCCTCTCCCTTCCCCTCACTGGCAGCCAGAAACTCAGAAAGCACCTCACCTGTCTGTGACCTGAGAAGGACAACAATAACAACATAAACAACAATAGCAGCAGCAGCAACGTGCCTGGGTTCTCCAAGAGCTGATTGAAGGACCAGAATGTGATATCTGGAGTCTCCTTTTCGTCCATAGCAGTTGTTCTCTACATTGCTGCATAACCTAAATCCCAATCCTAGGAGGACAAGAGTCCGTTCCCATCAGCGCAAGGCTCTGACTCAGAAGATTCCCTAATTGGAAGGAGGTCTCACTTGAAAATCCTTCATAAGTGTGAAGGCTGGCAACGGAGGGAGAATAGCTTTTCTGGGAACCCTCGCTTTTGGCTGGAGCTTCTTTGCAAAACCCCATTACCTTGTTCCCTTAACTGAGCTAGGTCTTCCTGTTACACTTAGCCAATAAAAGATTCAGAATAAGGACCTCAGGTAAATCTGACCCCATGAGTCAGGGAGTCAATGGACATCACACACATTATGTAAGTAGCGTATGACAGCAAGAGGAGAACGTGACTCTTCATGTCTCTCTGAACTTCTTAGCATTGTCATCTTGGTTCCCAGAAGGGCATGGTCCCTTGTGTTGCATATCACACCCAGAGCCCCACAATTTTCAGGAGTCCTCTGTAGTGGTAACCACAGATCAGGTTATCACAGCTGCCTTAGGCTCGCAGCACTGATCTCTAGGTTGGGCTGAAGATGACAGGAAGTTTGTGACCTCATCAAACACTACCATGCCCTCAGATGAGATCTCTTTGCCAGCCAGAGGCAGATTTCACCACCCTTTCTTCTTAAACTTTGATGTTGAAAGGAAAGTGATTGAGAAGCAGCAGGAGCTGTGGTGAAGCTGTTCATGGGAGACAATGTAACTCTACACGGTCCAGAGCAATATTTTCATGTTTAAAAGTTCATTTGAAATCAGGAAGCTGGCTGAGAATCAGAGTCCCTGGGTCGCAGGCCTCCACCAGCACCGCGGGATGCAGAATGAGGGACGGCAGGCTCTAGCACTGCCTGCCCCATCCCCCTGCCATATGTTTCCCTGGGGCGGGCTAGTGGTGGAGCTCGGCCAAATGCTTGGCCCTGAAGGCCCAGCTGCGACCCACGCGGGGACAGCGGGCCCTGAGGTTCTGCGGGTCCCGGAACCATGCGGGAGCCGACCAGGCCTCAGGCTTCCTAGCGTGCGGTGTAAACATATCTGGCCCCTCCTGTCTGCACTGCCTCTGGGTGGCTTTCAGAGCATAGCCTGCATGCAGTTGGGCCACAGACTGTCTGTGGCTCGCAGCAGCCCTGGTGAGTGTCCTGAGTCCCGCCCTCCCGGAGTAGGGGGGACATTTGAGATTCCCCTGTTCTGGCCTGGTTCAGAAGGCCAGCGACCACGAGCTGAGCACGCGAGTGCGGGTGGGGGTTGGTGGGGACTTGAGTTGCAGAACCATCACTCTGTGGGATCACCCGACCCTGCTGTGACAGCACCTGCCTTGATGGGTTCAAAGGAGAGTGTGTGTCATCACAGGGAGATCTCTGCCCCTGGGGGCTCAGACCCAACCTTCCCCCAGGCTGCAGCTGCAAGGTCTGAAGTACCAGCCAGTTGCTTTTCTACAAAGGATTTATGGTGGCACAGGGCAATGGGACTCCTGCCAGTAACAGGGAAAATGACACAGTGGAACTGGCTGAACTGGGACCTCTACTGGAAGAGAAGGGCAAGCCAGAAATCTCCAATCCTACTAAAACTGAAGAGGAGCAAACATACCCTGTGCCCCAGGAAGAGGAGGAGATGGTGCAGGTGCTGACGTTCCCCCTGCAGGCCCACCATGCCATGGAGAAAATGGAAGAGTTTGTGTATAAGGTCTGGAAGAGACGCTGGGGGGTCATCCCATATGATGTGCTTCATGACTGGCTAAAGGACAATGACTACCTATTACATGGCCACAGATCACTCATGCCCTCCTTCCAGGCCTGCTTCAAGAAATTCTCCATATCCATACAGAAACTGGCAACATCTGGACCCATTTACTTGGTTTTGTGCTCTTTCTCTTTTTGGGAATCCTGACCATGCTCCGACCAAATATGTACTTCATGGTCCCACTACAGGAGAAGGTGGTTTTTGTGATGCCCTTTCTCTATGCAGTGCTCTGCCTCAGCTTCTCCTAACTCTTTCACACCATCTATAGTCATTCAGAGAAAGTCTCTCGGAATTTTTCCAAACTGGACTATTCATGGATTGCTCTACTGATTATTGGGAGCTTTGTACCTTGGCTCTATTATTCCTTCTACTGTTCTCCACAGCCTCAGCTCATCTACCTCTTCATTGTCTGTGTCTTTGGCCTTTCTGCCATCATTGTAGCACAGTGGGACCTGTTTGCCACTGCTAAGCCCTGGCAGACAAGAGTAGGAGTGTTCCTGGGACTTTGCTTGAATGGTGTTGTGTCCACCATGCACTTTACTATTTCTGAGGGCTTTGTCAAGGCCCCCAAAGTGGGTCAGAATGGCTCGGATGTACATCACCTGTGCTGTCCTTTATCCTGCTCGTGTTCCTGAGTGCTTCTTTCCTGGAAAATTTGACATATGATTCCAGTCTCATCAGATTTTCCATGCCTTTGTGGTGGCAGCAGCCTTCGTCCACTTCTATGGGGTCTCCAACCTTCAGGAATTCTGTTATGGCCTACAAGTTGGCTGTACTGATAACTCCCTGCTCTGTGCTTTTTCACTCACATGATGGAGGAGCAACTTCCTAAGTGTTTTTAAAGACAATTTCTTTGCTGAAATGAGAGGAAGACTCTGAATTGTCTGTTTCTACAAGAAACCTCCTAGAGAATCATTATGAATCATGCGTCAGCTTACTCTTGAAAGCCTCTGGGCATAGAATTTCCATTTCCTTTCCCCAGCTGGGGAGGGTGCAGAGGGCCAACCTAGTCACTCCCTGCTCTGCAGCACTCTCGGCAAAGCAACTACTCATCCCTCCAGAGACAGAACTTTGAAGCTCATGTTGAGATTTTATCCTCTTCCTTCAAACACTTTGGGAAAAATTATGGTTTGGGACACTTCAGAAATTGGTTTCCTTTTTTTATTTGTCCTTTTATGAAAGAAAAATATCCCTCATTTACTCCCATCCTTACTTTGTAACCTGGCTTATAACAGGCCATGCATTTTTGTAGCACACTTTTCAAAAATGACTATAACCTGGTTCATCTTTTAAGGCCTAGATCTGCTTTACACAGCAGGAAGAATAAAGTCACCAATTTTTGCATAGCCTAGCTAATCATGGAAGTTGTGCAGGGTTCAGATAACTTGAGTTTTAGTTGTTTTTTGGCAGAATAATGTAAAATTAAAATGGGGAAACATATTAAATATTTAATACTAAGTTTTAAAAAACTGCTATCATTGCTGTTTCTTGATGCGAAGACTGATAATAATAAAAGAAAGTATAGAAGAAAAAAAAGAAATAAGGAAGCTATTTTACCTCTGTACTGAATATCATTGTGGACTTTATGTCAACAGAAAGAAAAAGTGTACAGAGTGCCCATGTAGCTTATACTACTGTACAGTATATGTGCACAAGTGTGGATTCGGCAATATTATTTTTTAATCCCCTAAATATCTCTAATCTTGTATGGTTCATATCATGTATGAGCACCCTGTAGACACAGTAGAGCTTATTTCAGACCTGAGGGAGGGGCAAGCCTTAGTGCTTGTCAAATAGCAGAAGGATCTATACACTGAGCTGTTGTTGGCCGTGGAGGAGACCACCAAGACCTGCTCCAACCCAGCTTCCCTGACAATTGCTCCCCAATTTCTGTGAGGTACAGTCTTTCCAAAGAAAACAGTATGTCCTCCAGAAACCTCCTGCAATGTGCCTTCTTCCAGGCTCCCAGATTCATGTTCACTGGCACTGTAGAGCAACAACCTGCATTGTCTTTGCCACAACTTGGAATCACAATGAAGTCCTACACACACTGATTTTTTTTTCTTGTACTGCGGATTGAACTCAGGACTCTGTGCTTTCCAAGCCAGTTCTTATTCTACTAAGCTATCTCTCCAGCCATACACATAGTGATTTTGACATCATTCTTGTGCACAAATTCATTTTCAAGAGTTGGGTCACATCAATTTCAGCACATTTTGGCAAATGTGTATCTATGAAGGAACCCCAAGTAAGATGTGGCCCAGAAACTATTTCTTGCCATAAATCTCGCCCCCCTGGTCCTTTAACCCAGTCAACCTTTGTTCCCTTGCTCCTCTCTGAACAACTGTCAATCGGGAATATTTCATCAGCTCTTCTATTACCTTCTGCAGAGTTTCAACTAATCATCTGCTACAGAGCATTTTAGAATGAATTTGGGAAACTGGGCTCCTCTCTATTTTATCTTAGGCTGTCTAAAGATATTTAAATTTCATCAGTGTACATGTTTTTCATTTCTTCATTTCAAGATTAATTCTATTTTGACTTGTGATGTGTTCTGTGCTTCATTGGATGTTGTTATGAATTTCATTTTGACCTTTAGTAACATGTTCACATATTGGTCCCCTTGAAATACCTCAGATGATGCCTAAGTTTGGAAACAAGCTCTTTTAAAGTTGATGCAGGCAAAACAAGCAGTGGGCTGAGCTCAAATTTTATCTGTCTGTTGTCCCTAAAATTATGTGTCCCAAGTAAAGCCTCTCTGTTCACTTTCCTTTAGTTACTTCCTCGCATTCATTTGAAAGATCACTGATATCAAAAGTATAAAAACAAGCTATAAAAAGTAAAGCTGTATTATGATGCTGAGCTGTGAAAGGCTCAGGTCAACAGTGTCTGACATCTTCAGTCCTACAGAACACCCACTACTATTATGGACAATGGGACTATGTTGGATTATTTTGCTGACTTCACACACCTACAGTGATTGGATGACTGTGAAATACCCATCTCTAGCAAGGCTAAACAATAAAAGTATTTGGACAGGATGTCATGTCTGCGTCTGGTACTATGAACAACCACTAAGAAGATAACAATATGCAATGTGTTAATTATTGAAACTTTCCTATGAATTGGTTTTGAAACTGTCTCATTGCTATCTGTCTCTCAATAAAATTAATAAAAAAGAATTTCTGCAGCTGAACATTCCTACTGTCTTTTGGCAGCTAGGAAGTGGGAAGATACAGTCTTTGCTAGGTGGTTCATGATGGAATAGTTTGACTACCTTACTTTTCTGGGATTTGGAGACTGTTTTCATGGACAGACTCCATTCATGTTTCTCTGAAGCTTAGGCAGGCATCCACTGGGTGACAGTTGATGTCAAATTTCCAAAAATTACACACTCAGATCGTATTAGTGCTTCTGTTTTTAGAACATATTACTACTAAAGAGCTATGAACATTGATTGTGTACACACAGACCACTGATTCCTACATCTCCAGTTACCTCATTTCCCAGAACTTAAATCTTCTTTTTTTTTTTTTTTTTTTTTTTTTGCCGGACCTGGGGATTGAACTCAGACCCTTGTGCTTGCCAGGAGAATTTAAATCTTCTTCCCTTTCTTTTCCCTTAGTTTCAGTGGAATGTCTGATTTATGACTTGGTCTCCATCGGCATCCTTGACCAACAGTAAAATAGTCTTTCTGTGTTACCAGGCTTATAGTTTCAGTGATCAGTGCATTTCGGCAGTGGAAAAAAAGACCCTAATTGTCTAGTATCCCATTGAATGGAGGGGAGTGCAACCCACATGGTTGGAGAAATCAGAGCAAAGATGATGACATGAAGATACAAAATAGCCATGTCTACCTGCAAGCCAGGCAGATGGGCTCAGGAGGATGCAAGTCTGTGCACAACTCCTACCCAGTCTTACAGCCTGCAGAACTTTGAGAAAACGAATGGCAGTGTTTCAAGTCAGGAAGCTCATTAGTGTTATTCTGTGACAGGCCTAGAAATCACTTGGATATATAGGAGTGCACTGATTTTCCTCCCTTTGTTTTGTGAACTTCCACAATTTCTTTAGTGTTGACTTTTAACTTCATGGTGTTTCATTCAAGGTAACATACTACATAAGAGCTCAAGATCTCTGAAAACTCGAGATTATTGAGGGTGGTTAATGATGTGCCATGTGATCTGTACGGAAGAAAGTTCTATATGCCAGTTAGACCTATATGGATCCTGCTGTCGTTGAGTGCAGAGCTCTCAACTCATTATTTTATACTACTGTTTCAGCCTTCACTCCCATTGTAATCTTTTAGTTTGCTCTGCCTTGTTTTTCAAGTATTAGGAATCTATCTGTTAACACTTCCATAACTAATTACTGTGGACTGGATAACTTGAAAAATAACTTTATCTACTCACATTACTCAATGTATGGCAATCAGATGAAAGTACCAGAAAAAAAAAATAGTGCTTTCTGGTGAGGTATCCATTCATAGTTTGCTGATGAAAAGCTTCCTGCATTTTTCTAATGCAATATTGAGGATTGACCTGAGGGGTTTCTTCATGATAGGATATGACAGTAACAGTGAAATACATTTCTGGTGTTCTTTCAGTATTTTCAAAAATCTTGAGATAGTCTATCTCTAAATTGTGAAGCCTGCCTTGTAACTTGTGAACCTGAGACTTACACAATCTCTTTGATTAGACTGATGAATTTCCTTTTTCATCAACCTTGAAAGAAAGTCTGGGGTGCAATTTGTTTTCATAGAGGACTTAAAGTGCCTGGCATGGGGCCATCTCCGTGGTGTGCCTACACATGGACTCTTCATTGTATGCATGTTTAGAGGGAGGGAGGGAGGGAGAAGAAGGAGGAGGAGGAGGAGAAAAGGAGAAAAGTAGGAGGAGGAAGGGAACATCAAGCCAGGGAGCAAGGAAGAAAGGCAAAGATTGGGCTGGGGTGAGCTCAACGGTCTAAGTACCTGTCTGTTAAGTGCAAGGACCTGTATTCGATGCCCAGTATCCCAGGCTGTGCTAGCCCCTCACTGGGCTCACAGTGTAGGGCACCAAAACTGGACATTGTGGTGTGTACCTATAATCCCAGAGCTGAGGAGGCTGAGACAGGAGGATTACTAGGAGGATGAGCTGCTTAGTGAGACTCTGCACCAAACAAGTAAATAAAAGAAAAAATTAAAAAGAAAGGCAAGATGGACATGTATTGTTCATATCTGTTCTTCCAAGACACCAAGTGTATGGGAACAGGGGTTTATACTTATTGTCTTGTTTCCAATTACATATCTCCCTAACCCAGAAATCCAACGGAAGTCAAATTTGTGGTTACATTTTAATTTTTCTTTAATTCACAAATACATTATTGTGAAACATAATTATTACACTCATCATGGAGAGTTGTATACATACATAACATGCATAACATACCTTAATTTTACTCTGCCTTCCCCTCATCTCCAGGTTCCTGGCCATTTGCAAAGAGCTGTTGCTTGCTTTCTATTATTTATAATTTCTTTTCCTCTTTAATTTTGGTTTATTTATGAGAAAACATGAGGCATTTAAAACTTTGAGGTCTGATCTGCTTCAATCAAGGCCACAAAGTGCATACACTTTGCTACAAATGACTCAAATATATCTTTCTGCACCTTACATTATTACTCCACTGGGTATAAATACTGCATTTTCTTATTCACTTATCCATTCATGGATATGCAGGCCATAGCTTGCTTCTAACTTTTAATTCCTTTGAGATCTAATACTAAAAATTGAGTGTCAAGCTGCCACTGAAATATGTCTTTATACTTTCAGGAAGATACACAGAAGGGGAATAGCTCAATGCAGTTGAATTTCTACTTTTAATTTTTGGAAGAATCTGCACATCAATTTTTATACAAGCTGCAATACTTTACATTCCTACCAATAATACAGAAAGGTTCTCTTTCTCGAATCATGAGCAACATTTCTCATTGTCTGATTTGTTTCATAAATGAAAAGATTTATTCTCAGAAATACTATTTACTCTTACACTGGCTTTGAGAAAATGCTAAGTAGGTTTGGTTTTCTCCACTCCATGCTCTCTTTAGGGGGGAAAACGCTTAAAAGGAATTTTATTCTGGTAGCATACAGTCCTGCCCAAGGCTAGGGACAGTGTTTTCTGTGGGTGATAGCAGTCCCACCCATCTTTTGGCATAACCTTCGATGACATTCTCTGTTCCAACTCAGTCTGTTACCAAGTCTTTGAAAACACATTCACATTAAGTCCTGTCTCTTCTTTCCTGTTCAGTAAATTCTAGCACTGTACAGAATGCAGACCTGGGTCCTCCAATTCCTCCTCTGCCTGTGTTCCACTGGGATGCTTTTCCTTTTTACTTCAGGCTTCATGACCTAACTCCCTCCAGGAAAACCACAATAACTCTGTTGCTTGTGATGGTGAGTCCAAATCCTCCTAGTATGCTTTCAATTCCTCCTATAGGAGGGATACTTATGCAATCATAATGCCTAGGTTTTTTTTTTTTTTTTTAGTTAAATTGCATATTATATTTTTCCAAAATTTGAAGAACAGTTTCAAATCCAATTATTAGGACAGATTCAATAATCAATATATTTCACATAGTTTTCCTAGTGGTTATTTGTTATACAATGTGCAGAAATGATATTCTATTAACAAACACTATTAGAGCAAATCCCTGCACTCCTCGCATTAAGATAAGGTAGCTGTATACATATCTTTTTTTCAAAGCTGATTTATAGGACAATTTCAATAATTAATACATTTTACATTGTTATTGTCCTAGTGGTAATCCATAGTACAATAACCACACAGGTTATCCTATCCAAACACTATTAGTAATATTTTTCTTCTCATAGAATTATGCAAAAAAACCCTGGATATTTATCTTAACTATTCTCTATATAGAAATACAAAATGGTCCTTTCTTTGTCGCCTTTTTTATTGTTCAGTCCTGTCATGATGGGTATTTTATTGGCATCTAAATATTATAGGTGTATGAATTCAGTAAAACAATCCAACACTGTCCACAATAGTAGTGGGTTATATGCAGTTGTTCACTTGAGTCATTCACAGCTCAGTATATTAACACGGCTTTTCTTTTTATACCTCCTTTTTATATTTTTCAGATGGATGGTTAACAACAAGATGAATCAAGAACTATATAACAAGAAATGAAACTTTTGTATCTGACAAGGTCAGTCAAGTCAAGGGATATACCCCCTCAGGGTATATCCTGTAATCTTGTACTTCGCTTTGTAGATCCTTTGTCAGGGTCATGGCCAATGCTTTTTTTTTTTTTTTTTTTTT
>PVKA01041493.1:0-18048 GCA_004027165.1 Ctenomys sociabilis | reverse complement strand
TTATTGAACTACAAATGTCAATCAGACAGTTTCAAGACACCTTAACCATACAGATTCGATAAATTAATACATTGCAAACTGTTTTCATAATGTTTTGGAATTGTACGAGGTGCATACATGATATTTACAGACATTATTTTAGCAGATATCTCTTATCAGTGAATTAAGAGTGTAGCTGCTTACTTATCTTATTTTTTATACCTGAATTATATCAAAAATTCAACAATTATTTCCCTAGTGCATGACCGTAGAACATAAGCCGACATAATATCCTGTCCAACCACCATTAGTGCAGATCTTGCCTCTCCTAGAATTATGTAGAAGTACAGCGCTATCTATCCCAACTGTACTGTCAAAGGTGGGCACTCCATTGTCATTCAACTAACTTAGGTGCTTGAACTCGACACCACAATCCAACACAGTCCAGCATTCTTCAACAATAGTGAGTTATTCAAAGATGTTGTCCACCATAGCCATTTACAGCTCAGCTTAATATTATGGCCCCACGATGTATACTTCATTTTTATACTTTTCTGCTGGAAGGTTAAGACATAGATAGATCAAGACTTATATACCAACACATGAACTTTATATTTCCTATGTGGTCAGTGAAGTCCGCTCAGGGTTTACATGTAGTCCTGTACATTATTCTGTAGTTCCTTTGTCTCTGTCATCCATTTGGATGAGTCACGGCCAATGCTTGACCAGTTTGCTCTCTGTGAGAGCTTGAGAGAAAGTTTTCTCTTCATGTGACTCTCCCCAGGCACACTATAGAACTTCAATCTCTTTCCTCTGTGACTCCATAATCTCCTTATTCAGAAAATTTGGAGCTCACCTGAGTTTCATGATGTTGCACTACAGGTTCTCCTATGTCCTGAGTCTTTGCTGACCTTGAAAATGTTGGCTGGCTTTGTGGTTCTTCTATTTCTCCAACTCTGACTTGTGAACTTAGGTTTTTAACTATCCAGAAGAAAAGCTAATTAGTATCCTGCAGCATATGCCATTCACTTCGCCTTATCTGACTCAATTGATTTTAGTTGTACATTTCCTTTTGTATTTCTGCTTTTCGCTTGTTATACTAGGGAGACTATACAATATTTACATATGCGTGTCTGGTTTATTTCACTTATGAGTATATGTTCAAGTGGCATCCACTTCAGTATAAATGCTTCAAGCTTATCATTCTTAATAGCTGAGTAATACTCCATTATATAGAAATACCACAACTTTTTCAACCATTCCTCATGTGATGGACATTTTGGTTGTTTCCAAGATTTTGCTGTCACACATTGCGCTGCTATAAACATAGGTACACATATATCTCTATGATATAATGTATCCAGATCCTTTGGGAAAATTCCCAGTAGGGGATAGCCGGCTTGAATGGGATTTCTAGTCCTAGTCTTTTGAGGAGTCTCCACACTGTCCTCCACAATGGTTGTACCAGTCTACATTCCCACCAGCAATGGAGAAGTGTTCCCTTTTCCCCACAACCTCTCCAACATTTGTTGTTGGTTGATTTCCTTATGATAGCCATTCTTTCTGGAGTGAGATGGTATCTCAGTGTTCTTTTCATTTGAATTTCACGAATGGCTAGTGATGTGGAGCATTTTTTCATATATTTATTTGCTTCTTTAATTTCGTCCTCTGAGAAGTGTGTATTCATCTCAGATGCCCATTTCTGAATTGAGTCTTTAAATTTGAGGACCGTGTTATACAAAATCAATACTCAAAAGTCAATAGCAGTCCTCTTCACAGATAACAAGCACACTGAAAGGGAAACAATAGAAACAATACCTTTTACAATAGCACCACAGAAAATGAAATACCCTGGGATTCACTTAACCAAAGAAGTCAAAGATCTTTTCATGGAAAATTACAATACCCTAAGAAAAGAGATTATAGAGGATTTCAGAAAATGGAAAGATATTCCATGCTTCTGGATGGGAAGAACCAACATCGTGAAGATGGCCATACTCGCAAAATTGCTTTACAGATTTAATGCAATCTCTATCAAACTGCCACCAACATACCTCACAGAAATAGAGAAATCAGTCCTAAAATTTATTTGGAACCATAGATGACCTAGAATAGCAAAGGCAATCTTGGCCTATAAAGACAAGGCAGGAGGCATCACAATTCCTGATTTGAAATTATACTACAAAGCCACTGTGATAAAATCAGCATCGTATTGGCAACAAAACAGACTTGAGGATCAGTGGAATAAATTAGAAGACGCAAGGTCATGTACGAAAACCCTCAGCCATCTTATCTTCGACAAAGGGGCTACAAAGCTCACTGGAAGAAAGATAGCTTCTTTTACAAATGGTGCTGGAAATCATGGCTTTCTACATGCCAAAAACTAAAACTTGACTCAGCTCTATCACCATGCACTAAGTTAAACTCAAAATGGATTGAAGATCTAAACATTGAAACTGAAACAGTCAATCTTCTGGAAGAGAAAGTAGGAGGAACTCTTGAAGACATAGGGATAGGTAAAGAGTTCATGAACTAACATGTATTCGCACGGGAAGCTCTTGAAAGAATCAACAACTGGGATCAACTCTTCTTAAGAAGCTTGTGCATGTCAAAAGAGATTGTCAACACAGTGAAAAGACAACCCACAAGTTTTGAGAAAATCCTAACTAATAAGCAATGAGACAGAGGACTACTGTCTAGAATATATAAAATACTCTCTTCATTACTTATCTTTTTTTTGTTTTTGTACTGGGGAATGGAACTTGGACCTTGAGCATGCTAGGTAGGCACTTATGATGCTGAGCTATCTCCTCACTCTATCATTTATCTTATTAGAGAGAAAAGATGTGCATTTGATATACCTGAGTATAATCAGATATAAATTATCAGAATGTAGGAATTCAAAGAAGATTGTACAGATTTGGATTTGATCTGATACAGAGATTTGGAAATTCTTAGCAAAAACTCTTGCAAATTAATAAACAGTTGTTTAAAAGGTAAGTCAATGGTGCCACAATATAGGAGGTCCAGTAAATTTCATTGAATGAAATTATTTATATACTCATTAAGCAAACTTTTACTCAGCAATTGCCACCTACCAGAAACTCTGCTTATTTTAACAGTTTAGAAGAGTATAGCTCCCTACAGCTGTATTTCTTGGGCAGAATACCCACGTATAGATATATGACCCTGTATCTATATCTTTCACTGTGACCCACAGTGGAAGGAGATTGTACACAATGGAGGTTGAAACTGTTTGCATACCCATTTTTTATGATTAATTTTTTAAATTTTCTGTATTTTATAGAAGGGTCTACAGGATGTTCAGGGTCTCACTACTAGATTAGACTCTGGAGTGATTGTCTGTTTATAGCCTCCCAGAGCTGGGATTATTGGAGCATGCCACCATGCCCAGTCTCAATTGCAAGTCTCAGCATGCCCTTGGGGCTGGGCCAGCACAGCACGCCTGGGGATCTAATCTCCACCCCTGCTTGAAGGTCCTTTAATCCCCTGAGCTATTTGGTAGGTCCCCGAACATTTTATTATTCTGATATGTTAAGCCTTTTACAAACATCAAATTTAGTCTGTCCAAATGAGAGTAATCTGAGGTAAGTAAGACAGCCCTCCTCAAAAACAAAGTTACACATTCTGCTTAAAGGCCAATCAGCCATTCCAAACTCATTATTGTAAAGTTGTTGCAGTAATCTTTCTGGCATAGATTTTGGAGCATAAGATACTGAAACTAATTCCTTAAAAAATGTGAGGATCTTACAATCAAAATACTTACATTTGCTCCTCACAGGGATGAGAATAATTGTATTAATTTTCCAGTGCTTTTTCTTTCTGGTATGAAAATTTACTTGTGCAACTAAAATATGAACATAAAAATGAAACTATTGTCAATATCCTAAAATAAATACCATAAAATTTTAATATTTAGATCTTTGGGAATAATTGTCGAAAGCACATGTTCTGTGTTCCAAAGGGAAAGCAGTTTAATGAATTTAGATATTTTGTGATCACAGTAAAGTTTCTTTATAAAATCTGGGGCACAGGTTCATAGGTGAGCACATGGGCTGTTGTAAATATTGCACATTTTACAGTGCTAGAAAACATTCAGTGGAACCCTTTCAGGGATAATTACTGATTTCTTTTTGTAGGCACCATGCTAAAATTGTAGGAGGAATAAAGTCTTCTCTATCAGCTTATGGTATAAAAAAGAAATTCAACCAGTACCAAGTGTTTGTCTTCACATTTATCTGTTTAACAACATAGTATTTACTTAATACTTCTATTAAATTCTCTCTATTCAACTATATGCATATCATTATTTAATAAAAATATCAATTTTTATAATAATATAATATTTAGTGTGATGCATAAATATTGCTGTCAAGTAAACCACCAGATCTGCCTAGTATTTCATATACTCTGCTGGGGCCAGCTCAGTGGCTTAGGTGCTCGCCTAATAACCACAGGTCTTGAATTTTATCCCTCGTTGTTTTTGTCTCTTCTAGCATTACTGTGTTTTTTTTTTTTTTTTTTTTTTTTTTTTTTTTTTTTTTTTTTTTTTTTTTTTTTTTTTTTTTGCTAAAGTCAACAAATTATTCTATTGTGATATGAATCATGAGATAATAAATAATGTATATTATTAATAATCTATAAAATAAATATGCAATTATAATATGCAGATTTCTATGTAGTAATGATCCATACTTTTATAGAAATTATGTATTTATTGCTATGAGACTTTTTTAAAAACAGGGCCAGTGATCTAGCCTAGCGGACTAAAAGCTTGCTTAGGCAAGCACAGGGACCAGGGTTCAATCCCTGGCACCACATGCCACACTGGTCCTGCCCCTGGGCATACTGAAGCAGCCAGTGAGACCAGGAGTCTTGGTGCATGCCTGTCATCCCAGCACTGAAAAAGCTGAAAACCACAGTATCACTATGAGTCTGAGCTGTGTACTGAGACCCTGTGCCAAATACAATTAGAACAACCTAATTAGTATTTAAAATTAGAAGAATTATATATTCTAATAACATTCCTCATTTAATGACCAAATTACATTCTAATGACTAGGTTATTAAGTAAATTGGTTGATGAATGAGAAATTGTATATAATGTGTACATTACAATATTCAAGGCAAAGAAATGGTCAAAGGAATCTTTAAAATTATGTCTTTGGGCTGCAAGACAGATAGCTAGGCTGTCTAAGCACCTGTCTGGCAAACCCAAGGACCCAGGTTTAATCCCTGATACTGATACAGGGAGAAAACTAATCTTGGGTGGGTGACCTCCAAACAATATAGGGAACCTCCAAATGACATAGGGAAAAACCATCTCTGGACCTGACCTGTACCAATTTGTGTTCTCTAAAACCAAAGAATGAATTTTGGGAACAAACCGAGGTTATGAGCAGAATATATTGATTGAGAGAAAGATAGCTCCCGTCCAAGAGAAGGACAGGAGGGAGGCCCGAGTGGGTAGTTCACCAGGAAGTTGTCTCTTCCAGGGACTTTTATAGAGGAAAACCATGAGGTGGGGCAGGTCTAAGGTGGTAAAGACATGGAAACTTGCTTAGGTAGGTATAAGGTGGGACAAAACTATGGTTAACCAATGAGATTACAAGCACCATTGCTCAGGTAAAATTGATTTAAGTTCAAGAACAAATAGGGAAGTGAGTCACATAGCAAGCAGGCATGAATATTGGACAGGGTCTCTTCCTGTTGGGGGTTGGGCTAGTGACTCAAAAGGGCTCATTCAAGGTGACTGGTACCTATTTACACTATCAATCCCTGATGTCCATCCCTAGGGAAGTATGTAGCTGTGTTTCCCCTTGTTGTCTTTGTCTTGAGGTGTGGCCCATAGGGAGTATCTCTTTCTTTCAAGTTGCAAAGTCACCTTGCTTTCCATCTTGTCTCCTTGAGGTCCTGGTCCTGTCTGACTGACCAGAATATTTCTGTCTAACTCAGCTGCCTACAACATTACCACATGCCACGAAAGCTGGGTGTGGTGGTGTATTCCTGTAATCCCAGCACTGAGGAGGCTAAGACAGGAAGATCTGTATGAGTCTGAGCTGTGTAGTGAGACTGTGCATTAAATAAATAAATATTTAACAAATTTTAAATTATCCCCGGTTTATTTCCAAAATTCTTACATATAGTACTGTGATATATAATAGGACATACAACAATAGTACTATATGATACAGTACAATCAGCAAAAATTGCTTTATAAACAAGGTGTACGGTACCAGAAAAAGACAATGAGCATCTATAAACAAGATCTACAGAACTGCAAAGAAAGTATAGGTCATGTCTGAGTGGCAAGTCATAAGTCCAAACAACAGTCCTCTAATAGTCATTGTCTTGATTACTCCTCTGTCATTGCTGTGACAAATACCCAATACCCAAAATGAAGGAAGGAAAGGTTTATTTAACTCACAATTACTATAGGCTTCAGTCCATACTTGGCTGGCTCCAAGGCAGGATGGTACATGGCAGAGAGCATCAGTTCATGGCAGAGGAACAACAACAATGCAACAAAGAGTAATCGCTAAAGAAAGTCTGTCTCTCTGTCTCTTATATTACATTCAGGCTCTCTGCCCCAGGCTGGGGGAAGTACTAACACTCATAATCCCAGCAGTACCAAGACCCATGATACCAGCCTTGGATCACACATAATCCCAGTGGATCATGAGTTAATCACAAACTCTAGAAGTCCCCACCCCATGACTACATGAGGCTTTGGGGGGACAACTAGACATAAACCATAACAGTCATTAAGCAGATAGATAATTAAATGAGAAATATTTGTATATAGAATGTGTAGTTGATTCATCACAAATTATGTCAAAAAAATTAATGACATTATCAGCATCAGAAAACACAAAATACTGAATCATTACAAAGAAAGTTATTTGGGTAAATTATTTTTTAAAAAGAAAAAAACGATTTCTGGGCATAAATATTAGTAGTAGACTACTTGCCTAGTATATGTGAATCCCAGTTTGACTGTACCACATTTTTTAAAGATATAAAAATGTTTTATTTATTTATTCATTCATTTATTTATTAAAGAAAGTACAAATTAGAATTAAAATGGAAAATATTACATAATATAGTATCTCATTTAACAAAGTAATATGAATTTCACAGTACTTCTAATACATAGTGTTGTCTTCCAACCAGTTATTCATATTACCCAATATATACATGTGAAATTGGAAGAAGAAAGAAAAAAGAAAGCAATGTATATGAAATTAAGAAGAGAAAAAGTTCACACAGGTGAGAAAGGAGACAAAACAAGTGAAAGCATTAACTGCTTCTTTCTGTGATATCAGTTAACTGTAACACAGAGAAATCACAAATAAATCAATTCATGGGTTAGCTTCATCCACAATGTCAATGATATTTGAGTGTTCTTATTTGTAACTGTCCTGTAATTTTTGAAAATTATTAAACTAAATGAAATTTCTGTAATTCAGGTAGGTAGGCACATAATTTCAATAGTGAACAATGGGTACTCTTTCAAAAAATAGTGTAAAGTTTTATGACATATATTGAAATCCAATTTGAGTCCCAGTTTAATTATTCAACTGTTTCCTGAAATAGTAACTGACTAAGTAAGCACTATGGTGATATATGGGAGAAGTCTACACTCAAAGCCCTCTCTACCAATTGCCTCCCCATGGAAAGAGTCCTTTTGTAGGAAAATTACATGATGCCTTTGCAATTCATAATGGCTATAGCTCCATTGCCATTTTCCCCTGATTGCCTTTATTTGAGTTGTAAACTTGCTTCCGGGGAGCCACCTTCCCCTCACCATAATCCACAAGAGTGAGGGAAAAAATCTAAATTGTTTTATTCTTTTCTCTGCAGTGTGAATCTCCTTTCTAACTTCTCTATAGCTTCTGTTCTTTTTCTGTGTTTCTTTCTGATTCTCAATGAACCATTTGTGGTTTTTTGGTGCATCTTTCTTAAATCAATACTTTCTAGTTTCTGGCTTAAAGATCTTGGAGAGGATGAATTTTGCTATTAATTAGTACTGTATCATTTTCTTTCCTCAAAATTAACCCTTTTTATAAGGATATCAGTTTATAAGGATATCAGTTGCACCATTTGGAAGTTTGTTCTACACATGCAGAACAAACTACATATGTAGTGACTAATACTATCTGCAACCATATTTACAAATAAGGACAACTACAAAGTTGCTGTTTAATTGAAACTTCTACATCCAAATTTTGGGGGAATTACAACATATTTCATATAATCATGAATTTTCCTGAATCAAAAATAACATCATTTCAAGGGCTAGTTCAAGATTGACGAGCAACATTTTTTTTCCTCATTGTTGGAGTTCATTGTTAATGACTTAGAAAAAACATAATAAATGCTAAAGTTCTCAATTCAGGTTACATTATTCTTTCTTTGGTGACTATTCTAACAATATATTCTCTATGCCTTAACTCATCAGGCAGAATAGATTATTATTGGCTTCATTTTAAATGGGATATAAATCTTAATGGCAGCAGAAAACTTCATTGGAACAAATCTTTTAGGTTATCATTACCAGTTCAGTGAAGTTATACTTTATAGACAAATATGATCTTGTTTGATGTTTTAAAAACTTCATATTTTTGTGAATATATTGTATTCATAAAATTTTATATGAAAATGGCAACTAGAAATTTTCTCTCTTGCCATTGAAATTTATGTAAATTTTCACCATCCTTTCTCATTATTCTTAAGCAAAAATTTCTGGTGAAAAACCTTAGTGTAGACACATGAGAATGCTCTAGTATTTTAGAAGAGATTGCACATTGTAGCAAAAATAACTACCTATCCAGCAAAGATTCTTATCTATGACCATAGAGAATAATGTCTGTATAGTGCCTACCCGATGACACTAGTATATAATTTTTATCTTTTGGAATTGAATAGGATGTTGCAATTGAATTGGGGCTAAGGAAACAGAGTTAAAGAAGTTTTTTTTTTTTTAATTTTCATTTATGTTCCACGGTTCAAAACAAATTTTCTGTCATAGTATACCGTATCTTCCCCTATCTTCTGTTTGCTGAATTGCAGAGTGAAGTTGGAAAATTCTTAAATTGAAGAGTTTCTAACAGTTTGAATCTTAGACTAGTAATACTGAATACATTCTTACAACTACTAATTGAACTTTACACAAGTACAAAATGAACTTCTCTTGTAATTCATTGAGATTTTTTTGTTCTTTGCTAATCACACTGGTATTCATTTTAAGTAATTAAGCTCAAATTTAATGTTTTCTTACACTTAATGTCATATCTTTGGCAAAAAAAAAAAAATAGGAATCCTAGATTTGTTTCACATACTCTTGTCATTAAAAATGACTCTCAAATTTAAATTTTTCTTCTTGTTTCCCTGTTTTTAATAAATTCTAGTCTGTCTATAAATGTAGAGTGAAATAAATTAAACTATGTTATCATTCAATTTTATGACCTGAGTTTTTGCTATGGTCAAAAGTGAAAGAAGAGTGAAAATTTGTTTTAAAAATTTTATAGTGCTATAACAAAATGCAAAAGACTGGGCAATTTGTGAAAACTTGAGGTTTATTTATTTGTTGTCCTAGAGGCTGGGAAGTCCAATGTCAAAAAATCCCACAATTTGCAAAGGCCTTGCTATGAAGTCTCATGGTAGAAGGTGGAAGGGCTTTGAATTTTTACCTCTCAACCACCCTTCATTTCAAAATAAGTTGAACATATATAAACACTGGGGGACACACTCAAACTACAACAGGATGCAAAACTAAAGAGGACAGAATGAATGTCTTTCTCAACATTTTAGTATTGCGGTCTAGTTTATAATAGACATGCAGCTGTGATTTTGATGGCATAATTCCTCAAAATGTTTTAAAAGATCTATGTAAAAGCATGTTATTCTGGACGCATTAATTAAACATGTCGAAAAGACGATAAAACAATAAAAATTACAGTAACTTTGAGGATTACTGTGACTTAACATTAATGTTTCAATTCTTTCATTATATGTTGAGAAGAGCTTTGTTTAAAACAATTTTGTAGCCAAAATGTTATTTGCTTTTGAAGTAGCTCTTGCTCTTTACTGGAATTTATGTCTTTCAACTACATTGACGTAGCTTGGCATGATGCCACATGTGGAGTATTACTGTGAATTCAGAACCAATCTAGGCTACATAGTGAGTTTATCCCAACCTAAATTACAGAGTGAGACCTTGTATCAAAAATGAATAAAAAAGAATAAATGAATTGATGTAAATTGCACCCTGAAAAGCATCCAATGTAGATTTCAAATTCTAAGATTTTATTAATACCGTACTTCCTTCTGAAAATGTTCTGCTCTATTTTCCTTGGGTCTTATTCTTTTCATTACTTCTCAGAGTGGTTCAAATCTCATCTATGTTCTAGCAGAACAAAATGATCTTTTCCTCAGTTTCTCTGATGTAACATGCCCTGGATCTTCCATGAATTAAAAGTTATAAGCTTCTTGTTTTGCATGTCTATAAGTAAGCACATTGATTCTCTAATTATATTTTTATAATTTCATGATCGCAGAACCCTTTAGATTATTTTGCATTCTCAGTACCTATCAGTATACCTGTGGCTACGTATATTATCAAATAAATGTTTGTTTGTTTTTTAAAGCAAACATAAGGTAAGGCAAGAATACTTTGACTTATGTAAGAGATGAAGAAAATGACTTCCTTCCATTTTTCTGTGTTATTTGACTAAGCTACGTATTACACTGAGATAAAACAGTAAAAAGGGAAATGATATTTCATTATATAGTATGGATAGATTATTGCAAAATATGACTAAAACATCCAGGTGATCGAAGACTATGTAGTATCATGAACCACAGAAACGAATTGGGGCTTGTGAAGTCTGGGGAAGAGAAAGTGGACATAAGTTATGAGAGAATAAAGCATTATGACTTGCATCTAGATGTGCCCTCAAAGCCCCATGCAGTTATGGAAGGGGATTTTTGGAGGTAACTGGGACTGTTGTGTAAGAAACCTTCAGGAGACAGCATCAGACAGGGGGAAGGCAGGAATTAGATCCCCTGAACAGTTAGGAATGAAATGAGCACCTCTCCCAAATCCACACATCAGCACATGTTGCAGCTGCTCTGGATTAAAAGTAGCTGCATTTAGCATTTCAGTCTTCATCTTACTCTCTGCATCCAGCAAGGATCTAGGGACTGACTGCCCTTCTTATTGACTGGCATAAGTAGAGACACATCTCAGGTCACTGTCACAGCCTAGATACACAACAGGAGACACTAGAATGGGACACAGCTCAAAAAATATGAAGGCTAGATGGACTGAGCAGAGATTGCTAGATTCCAAATTTCTGACTTCCAGAAGGAAGCCATTTCTTGAAAAACAGAGAAAACTTTCAAACTTTTAATTTCCTTTCTTCTTCAGGGCTTTACTGATTTTCTTTTACTGCTTTTCCCTGCTTCATTCTTTTCTTTAATTATTTTGCCCTTTCCAACAGTTCTTCTTTTAAAACTTTTACTCCGTACCCTTGTTTTCTTTTTTATTTTATTTCTCATTTGTTTTGTCTGTTATTTTTACCTAATTCTATAAATACTTTCTTTGGTCAAGTAAGATAGATTGACTCATATATCTCTTTTCCTTCTCCTCTCCCAGTATTTAATTTTCATTTTTAAATTTTTTTCCATAATTTTATTGCAGAACAAATAACAGTGAGACAGTTTGAAATCAAATTAGTAGAACAAATTCAATAGTTAATACATTACAAGTAGTTTTCTTACTGATTATTTGTTGTACAAGGTGCAGGCATGATAATCTATTTACAAACACAATTAGAGCAGATTCCTCTATTCACTGATTTGTGAGAATGTAGCTGTATACCTATCTTTTTCTTAAAGCTGAATTATAGTACAGTTTCAATAATTAATACTTTTTACATTTTATCTTCCTAGTGGTTATCCATAGTACAAGAAGCAGACAGGATACCCTGTCCAAACACTATTAGTGCAAATAGTTCCTCTCATAGAATTACATGAATGTAGCTGCGTATTTATCCTAACTGTTCTGTATAGAAAAATACAGAATGGTCGTTACTTTGTATCCCCTTTTTTGTTCAGTCCTGTCAGAGATAGGTATTATATTATCATTCAATTATTATAGGTGTTTGAATTCAGCAAAACAATCCAACACAGTCCAGTAGTACACAACAATAGTGGGTTATCCTAAGAAGTTGTTGACTAGAGCATTTTACAGCTCAGCATATTATTATGGCTTTATTTTATATACCCCTTTTTTATATTTTTCTGTTGGATGGTTAAGACGAAGATAAAGCAAGACCTATATAAGAAGAAATGTAACTTTTGTATCTGATAAGGTCAGTTGTGTAACCTCAGGATTTATTCTGAAACCGTGTACTGCACTTTGTAGATCCTTTGTCAGTGTCAGCCATGTGGATGATGGCCATTGCTTGACCAACTTGCTCTCTATAAAAGCCTTTGAGAACCTTGTGACACTCCTTAGGTACACTATACATCATCGATCCCATTCCTCTGTGGCTCCATAATCTTATTGATCAGAAAATTTCCATGACGTTACAGTACACTTTCTCCTATGTCCTGAGTCTTCACTGACCTTGAAAGGCTAAGGCCAAAATGTTGGCAGTCCTTACCGCCCTTTCATTTCTCCAATTTTTGATCTGCAAACTTAGGTTGTTAACCATCCAGAAGAGAAACTGTATTACTCAGCAGCATATGCAGTTCGGTTTACCCTAATTATCTGTCTAAATATCAAACATCTTAGGCATAATATGGAACAGATATCTTCCATCAAGTATTGATGTACTGAGTTTTAAGTTCTTTCAGAATATGAGGAAAAAATTAAAATAAATAGTACTATGCACATATTATTACACAGAAATTTAGAAATCTAAACATATGTCTCCTTGTAGCAGAAAAGTCTTGTAAAATTTCATTTTATTGACTTTTTTTCATTTATTACCCAAAAAAAAACTTTCCTGTAAGACAATACAGCAATAATCGGTATGTCATGACATGAAGTATGTATTTAGCAGACCAGAATGGCAGGCATTCCAAGCATGACCCTTCTATTGTTTTCTTCAGTGCACTTGCTTGGTACACAGGTATCAGCATATATAGATAGTACAACTGAGAATCCTACCATTTAACTGCTACTTTCAAACACCTAGTGATGTTTCTTCGGACCTATGCCTTGCCCAACTTGTGTCTACAAATGTATGGCATTGTCCCTGTCCTGTTTCCAAGCTTGTCTCCTTACCCTCTCCTGGTTGTCCAATCTTCAAGTTCTTGCTTTCTTTTTAGTTGTGTTATACCTTTCTATTTGTACTTCTTCTTTTGATTTCTTATACGAGGGAGACTATACGATATTTGCACCTGTGGGGCTAGTTTATTTCACTTAATAAGTATATGTTCAAGTAACATCAACTTAAATAAAAATGCTGAGACACCCCAGACTGACTTGCCCGGCAGCTCCCAGGAGGCCCTGCCCCCAATCGAGTGGGAACTTCCTGACTCTCCTGGCAACCCCACGTGAGCCCGGTTTGTTGAGTGTGTGGAGAGCCTTTGGCTTCCCTCCGCACTCTGCTCCATCTGGAGCCCCGCACCCAAGACCTCTGAGCGGGCCAGTGGTTGGCCTGAGACATCCCAGACCACCTTGTCCAGCAATTCCCCAGAGCCCCTGCCCCCATGCCCGCCAAGTCAGGGAGAATCTTCCTAATCTCCCACCACCAGATGCATGCAAGCCCGGTTGGGTGAGTGTGTGGGAGCCCCTTGTGCTTACGCCGATGCGCTCTGCACCATCCAGAGCACTGCACCCAGCAAGTGAGCAGTAGGCCTGAGACACCACAGACCAACTTTCCTGGCAAATTGACAGAGCCCCTACCCACAACCAACTGAAGGAGTGGGAATTTTTCTGACTCTCTTGGCACCCCCATGAGAGTCCAGTTTGGTGAGAGTGTGGGAGAGCCTTTAGTTTCCCCTGGCACACTCTGCACCATCCAGAGCCGCTGCCCCTAAGACCTCAGAGTGAGCGAGTGGTTGGCCTTAGACACCTCAGAAGGACTTGCCAGGAAACTCCCCTGAGCCCTTGCCCTCAAGCATGCCGAGACAGTGAGAGTTTTTCTGAATTTCCCACCACCGGAACCATCCTTGCCCAGGCTCCTGAGTGTGTGGGACAGCTTTGGAGCTTCCCAGTCCTCCCTGGACCAGGGACCCAACAGAGGGGAAACAGAGGCTCACAGTTGTACCAGAAGAGCTGCAACAAAAAGGAACTGAACACAACAGCTATACCCAGGCCACACATAACTGGATAATCTCAAACTTAATAGATTGGCACCAGAATCTCATACTGCACTAAGATCGTAACTGCAACAAAGCACTACACCAAAGGTCAGAGGTAAGTGCTATACAAAATGACAAAGAAAAGGAATAAAAGGCCATCTCAGGACTTGAGTTCACCAATAAGTGCGGAGAACACTAGCTCAGCTGAAATGAATGAATGAGAAGAGGAAAGAAACAAGAGCAGAAAGGTATAGAGGAACTCAGACCAGTATTAATGCCTGAAATAAAGAAAAAAGAAATTTCTAAATATATAGAATCTGAAGTACTGAATCAAATTCAGAAATGTATGGGGGAAACCCAGTGCCCACTCAGAACAAGTGCAGAGAACATTATTCCAGCTAAAAAGTACGAATTAACAGCATCACAAGTAAAGAAATAACAGTAGAAAGGTAAAGAGGAACTCAAAGCAGAAATAATTTATGAAATAAAAAAATCCTTTAAAATCATAGCATGTGAAGTAGACAATTCCAAAAATATATAGAGGCAATCCAACTTGGACAAAACTCTTCAGTAAAAGAATTAATAGCTAACTCTAAAGAATACATTGATTAAAAAAAATACAGGTCAGAAATATGACCAATTCCTGGAATCAGCAATACAGAAAAGAAATAGAATGCATGAAGCAAAGTCAAAGAGATATAGAAGAACCTAAAATCTCAATCACAAGTTTACAAAACCATTTGAGTGAAAGCAAAGACAGAGTTTAAGATCTTGAAGATGCTGGCTCAGCTGGTGAAAAGGGGAGAAAGGATCACTTAAAAACAATAAGGAGGCAGAAAAAAACAATTCATCAAATGAAAGATGATGCCAAGATGAACAATGTGAGTCTAATAGGTATCAATGAGAAAGAAGGAGGCAATACAAATGATATGAAAAGAGTATGGGCAGAAAAGATACAAGAAAACTTCCCAAATATAAGGAAACGATTCCACATTCAGGTAGCCAAAGAAGACAGCATGCCAAATAACCTGAGCCCAAATATAAACACTGTGAGACGTATAATAGACAAGATCCCAGAAATCCAACACAAGAACAATGTACTGAAAGCTGCTAGGGAGAAGTAGCAGATTACATTCAAAGGAAAACCCATCAGAATTACAGCCAACTTCTCTACAAAAACCATGAAGCAAGGAAAGCACGGAGCAGAGTTAGTTAAGTGCTGTATGAGAAAAAATTCCAGCATAGAATACAATACACTGCAAAACTCTCTTTCAAGTTTGATGGAGAAATGAAATACTTCTCTGACAAAGAAAAATTGAAGAATTTCATGATGGCAAAGCCATCCCTACACAGGCTAATGAAAGATGTCCTAGATAGAGACCACAATGACCAGAACTCCACGAAGGAGAATGGGAGGAACCCACTAAAGAGAACAAACAATTAAACACAGGATAAAAAGGAGTAAACAACATCAGGTAAATTTCATGACAATCATAAGTCAAAACATTTCAATTATAACCATCAATGTAAATGGGCTCAATTCACCAATTAAGACAAATAGACTGGCACAGTACATTAGGAAACAAAATCCAACAATATACTATGTAAAAGAAACACACTTAACTAAAAAAGACAATCATAGGCTTAAAGTCAAAGGACAGAAAACAATACTAAAGGCCCCAGCACCTCAGAAAAAAGCACGGGTAGCACTTCTATTCTCAGACAATCTCAACTTCAAACCAAGAATGATCAAACAACACAAAGAAGGCCACTATATATTGGTTAGGGGAAAAATTAAAGAGAATGAGGTAACACACATAAATATCTATGCACCAAACAGAGGAGCACACAACTATGTAAGACAAATCTTAATGGACACGAAAAACCTAATATCCAAGAAGACATTCTTAACAAGAGACCTTAACACCCCCTTATCTCAAAAGATATATCAACCAGACCAAAAATTAGCAAGGAAGTAGCAGAACTGAACCAGAGTTTGGAACAAATAGACCTGCTAGACAAATATAGCGTGTCCCGCCCAACTACACCTGAATACACATTTTTAAAGCTCCACATGGGACATTTTCTACATAGCCCACAAACTAGTCTATGGGTCATACTCAGAGTCTTCAAGGAAATAGATGTTATCCAATGCATATTATCTGAGCACAGTGCAATGAGACTGGAAATAAAGGACAAAAGAAACCAGAAAAGTCCTCAAAATACATTGAACTTACACAACACCCTTCTCAGCCATCAAAGGGTCAGAGATAAAATTAAACAAGAAGCTCAAAAATATCCACAATTAAATGAAAATTCAGGCACAACTTATCAGAATTTATGGTATGTGATCAAAGATATTCTCAGTGGGAAAATCATAGCTATCAACCCACACATTGGGAATAAAGAACGGAATCAAGTAAACACCCTAATGTTGTACCTCAGATATCTAGAAAAGGAACAGCAAACTAAACTGGGAGCCTAAAGATCTGAAGAAATCATAAAGAGTTGAGTAGAGTTGAATTCAATTGAGATGAGGAAAATGGTTCAAAGGATCCATGAATCAAAAAGCTTGTTCTTTGAAAGACTAAATTAAGTTGAAAAGGCCATAGCTAACCTCATCAAAAAGAGGAAAGAAAAAATTCAAATGCAAGCAAAAAAGTAAGAAAAGAGTGAAATCACCACAGTCCCAGAGGTAATTCAGAAGATTATCAATAGCCACTTTGAGAATATTTATGCTCACAGAATGGAAGACACAGAAGGAATGGACAGAAGAAACTGTACCTCGAAAAGTACAATTTAGCAAAACTAAATCAAGAAGACATAGCAACTTTCAATAAGCCAATAACAGCCAACAAAATATGAAACGTAATAAAAAGTCTGCCGACAAAGAAAAGTGCAGGTCTTGATAGATTCACAGCTGAATTCTACAAGAAATTTATAGAAGATATAATCTCAACACTCCTCAAACTCTTCAATGAAATTGAAAAGGAAGCAGTCCTCAAAATAATTTCTGGAGGCAAGTATTATACTGATTCCAAAACCAGGGAAAGACACAACCAAAAAGGAGAACTACAGGCCAATCTCCCTCATGAACATAGACAGAAAAATAGTCAGCAAATTCTAGCAAATAGAATACAGCAAATCATGAAAAAGGTCATACACCATGACCAGGTAGGATGCATCCTAGAGATGCAAGGATGGTTCAATATTCCAAAATCTATAAATGTAATTCGTTATATTAATACACTGAAATCTAAAACCCACATGATCATCTCAGTAGATGAAGAGAAAGCTTTTCACAAAGTCCAACACTCATTCATGTTCAAAATCCTACAAAAAATTGAAATAGATGGACTCTATCTTAACTGGATAAAAGCCATCTATGACAACACAAAAACTAATGTAGACTGGTACAACCATTGTGGAGGTCAGTATGGAGACTCCTCAAAAGAATAGGACTAGAAATCCCATTCAAGCCAGCTATCCCCCTACTGGGAATTTTCCCAAAGGATTTGGATACACTGTAGCATAGAGATATATGTATACCTATGTTTATAGCAGCACAATGTGTGATAGCAAAATCTTGGAAACAATCAAGATGTCCATCACATGAGGAATGGTTGAAAAAGATGTGGTATTTCTATATAATGGAGTATTACTCAGCTATTAAGAATGATAAGTTTGAAGCATTTATACTGAAGTGGATGCCACTTGAACATATACTCA